>DWON01002117.1:0-21708 GCA_018251015.1 Phocides pigmalion okeechobee
TGGAAAAGTACGGTTACCGGCTACACTAAAAAGCGAGGCCAACATCTTAGTCCTCAGGAGTAGCAACGTATCTACGTTCGAGCTTAGATAGGATTTCAGTCATGTTTTGTGGTTGTAAGTGGATTTCTATGGACTGCGACTACTTAACGTCAGATGGTTTGCATGCTCGTTTGCTACTGTCACATAAAAAAGAACTACAAACTTTACTGTTCATGTAACTACATTCTAGCTTACTTCTCTTTTACTTTGTATTAACTTCTTAATCCTTGTTCCCATTTAATATATGGATGCAAAAGTTTCAATTAGATAACTACGCTAGATATTTTCCAGGTCTCGTACATTATTCTCAGATCCACTGAAGATAAACGGATTTTAAGCGTTACAAAGATAACATAAAATTACGCCGTTTAAAATAACATCGCAACAGCAAATTCTTGTTATATAACTTTGATTTATTTCTGTTACCGTCACTACTATTTGGCTGAACCGCAAGGGTATTGAAATTACCATACCTATACCATTGAAATTATATAGGAAAAGAAGAGATAAAATACATACCACGTTTTTAAAAAAAATATGATACTAGTAAAATATCCAAAAGGAAGTATGTATATATCAAAAAGGATAGATGGTTTTTATCCAATCTCATTCTAGCCTTTAAATAATGCAATTAAAATTTACAAACGCTCATCGTAAATTATAGAGATATTATTATTCTAAAATGTGAAATTACCCTTAAAAGGTTAAAAAATCATATAGATCAACTACTTTTTATAAGTGACATAACAGGATAGAATGCCTTTAGAAAGTAAATCTGCCGTAAGGTACACAATTTGAATATAACATTTTCATAATATTTTCCGGTGAATATTCGATATCTTTAAGAACGTGTATTTTGTCGCCATTTTTGTCAAAAGTTTTATTTCTTATACCATTCAATACAATGTAAAGTCTATTGAGATTTGTGATTGTACCGCTCATTAATCATTTATATTTTAATTGACTTACTCACCAACCATGAATTGACTCTGACTCTGAGAATTCTGGTATATCTTTCGCTCGGTGCCAATTCTTTTGCGTCATAGTAGCGTTCTCAATTAATAAAATAGCAATGAAAAGTTTTGTCTTTGTTTTATGAGACTACGCCTACGTCGTTCATTTTGCCAAACAATACAGTTTGCCATTTCGGGTCACGATAACGTATATTAAAATCTAAGATTAACGACGTCATCGATATTTATGCCATTTTACAAAATGTTACCTTATTTTAAAGTCATACTGTAGACAACTTCGGAAACTTACGCGTATTCTGAAGGACGGACCAACATTATTTTCTCTAACTGCGAAGAAAAACTTCACGAGAAAATCTACTTTTCCCACGTTTTAGTACTGTGAACAGTAACCAGTAAGGCTTTTTCATTTTATGAAGAGATCCGTGATCATTACGGGGACGGTAATGAGTTGATAAAAATGATAATAATATACATGTTGCGAGATATATTTTCATCTACAAACAAAGTTTCATATAGAAAACTTGATATATGTACATATTTATTTACAATAATGAAAATCTGAAACTAATTATAATAAAAGCGTAATCTGAATAATCTAATGGACAGACTCCCATGCGCACATGTGGCGTGGTTCCAAGAATGCTAGCTGCATTCCCACGTTGAATAGCAATCGCAATTATCTGTGCGAGATATGTACCAGCACTTTTGTTACCGGCGGCGTCGATCTAACGTGGTATATTTGTTTGAAAAAGGTTTTAAAGCCATGCGGAACAAATACGTAATCACTGCTTAGTGAGACATATTTATGCCGCATGGCTTCTTCTGAAGCCTCCGCCGCAGCTGCAGCGGTCAACAACGGTCCGCCGAGGCGAGAAAGAGCTAACGTATCGACGAACGTAACATCCCATACGAGAGCCCTCTCCCGTTTATTTTCAGTGTCGGTCATATAAAACTCTTGAACTTTTTTAATAAATTTTGCCAAGGTAAAACTTGCTGTAGTATCAACGAGTAAACGAGCGACCAACTTTGGTGACTAACGAACGTATCGTGCAAATTTGGTTTAGCCATTTTTGTTCGAAAAATCTTGTTAAGCAAATTGGTCGACGTGAGAGAAATGTTTTAAAATAATTGGATTGTGGACGGATTGTGAAAATCAATCGCAATAAATTGTCGTGTTAACAAATGTTGGTGTGGAAGTTTAAATTTAAAACCATAAAACCAACCAGTTAAATTCAATTTCTGGATAATACAAATATCAGTATTGAATTTTTTCACTATTATATCCATATAGTAAGTTATATTTATGTTTGACGCAGAGGACATCATATTAAAATCAACATAATTTTATTACCAGTGATGGTATTCTGAAAAGCAATAAATTCAATCTATTAAGTGTGTTGAAATGAAATTTATGTTATACCTACTTGGTTATTAACTGTATGTTATATAAAGAAAGCATTAGGCATAAAGAGAATCCAACATGGTAACAAGCCAAACAGCAATAGACAAAACCTTCACTATGAAAAGGCTCTGGCGTTATTTGTGAAAGGTAAAGGTAAAAAGTAATTGCCGTAATTACACGCGCCATGGTGGAAGAATCTTTGTTCATTCTCACGTTCAGAATTTCAACATTATTGTTTATTATAAAGGGCTATCTGCTTTGGTTTACACATTTATTTCTGTGTTTGCTTATTTTAGATCTGTATTTATCTAAAATGACTATCCTTTGTAACTTTGTCTGTCATGAATTGTTACAGGGACTCTTTGAATATCTTATGGGCTGCCGAAATTTTTTTTTTGGGTAACAAAGATGATAATTAGTGTACCTACTTATTCCTGTCTCTAATTTAAATAGTTATGTGTAAATACATGAAAAAACATTGAAAACATACTTACGTATTATCGTAGGGATAAACATTTTCATAGGAACATACTGGCACTTCTACTTAGACATTTTATTTATGGCGTCGCTATTAAAGAACATATATCATTTCAAACTGAACATGACTTATTTATTATTTTAATCTTTTTATATTTAATATTTTAATCTTTGGTTGATATTATTTTAAAACAATTCACCGACAGGAATTGTATCAATTTATCAGAGCGCACATTTAACTGTACCGCGAGCAGCTCCGTTGATTGCATTCTATAATTAAAACCATTTGCCACTTACGGACCTCGACTCTGTTCATAATATTTTTCATCAGTTTAATACCCTTACGGAAGGATTTTAATTAAAATTGATAAACACAAAAGATGACTAAAATTTAAAGTTGTATAATGAATGCATCCCATTATTAAATTTTAAATCACATTGTAAAAAACATCGGCTTCATTATTTGAAGCGTACCCAAAGGATTCACAATATTTAACAATCAGTAGTCACCTCAAGCCTTACATTAAGATGCGTTGGAAATATCGCGGAAAACTTCTGCGAACTATGTTTACAAATTCTTTCCTAGTTCTGTATTGTAAAAGACGGCGCGACGAAATGACTCTTGAATGTTTTGTTGCATATTGATGTTCCTCCTAGCAGTTTTGAAAACTTCAGCTACCTTGGTGGCAATTTGGATACGGCTCAGTCGTATCAAAAGACAAAGATAGTGAAGGATTAGGTATCGATTCTGGGGCAAGTCAGCATCCAGTAATCCCGCGCTCTTAAGGAAATTTCCGACTGAGCCTTGTATATATTAAGATTAGACGGACCTTAGTGTAGGTCAGTCAGGTCAGCACAAATTGAAGACGTGGAATAATATTGACTGATCAGTCAAGGATTACCCTTTTACTTTAGGGCACTGAAGAAAAAATGTCTACTATAATACATTGAACTATGAACTGATGAGCTGAACCGATGTGCATGTAAAATTGCGCATACACCCGTGGCCATGCGCAGGAGTCAATTGTCAAGCTTTTAATATTTGTCAATATGCTAGACAAAGTTCAACGTTCAAGACGAAGCTCAGTACGCGGTGCCTCCACTTGATTGAATAGACAAAAATTGTCTTGCAAGGAATTCTGAACACAAGTAAATGTTCTACGTAAGCCGTACAATGACTCGCGCGAAATGGGCACCAACGATCACATATTCAAATATTGACCGCACTCGTCGTGGCTTAATTTTTATCGTTGCTTTTTTAAATATTCTGGGTTAAAGAAAAAGTGTAAAGAACTTTATTCCTGATGATGGACCTATGACCGCATTTTTTTTTACATTGTCAGCTTTTCGCATATTAGCAATCTTGATGATCAAGGAGGCGTGATCATTTTTTGTTAATTTGTATTTTTCCTTAGTTCTTCTAAAAACAAAAAAAATCGCGATGCGATATTCAACTTAACGTATAATTGTCCCTGCAGCACGGGACCAGAATAGCGTTACGGTATCTCCTGCCTGTCGTAAGAGGCTACTAAAAGGAGGGCGCTTGCCGAGATTTGGCACCTGTCTCTTTCGTTGGAAAGGGTTCAGGTGCCTTGAACCAGTCGCTGCCTCCAATGAGAAGAAAAGCGAAGGCTGCAGCGTCAGACCGGTCAACGCCCCCGCTTATACGGGGAGGAAAGGTGAAGGTCAATCATCATCATCGATCCGCTAACCTTCCGGAAGCTCCTCCTTAACGCTGCCCCGCAACCACAGTACGGTCACCTGACCCGCGACGTGAAGCGAGCCCAGCCGGACCGCACGCTAACGCGTCGCTTGGACCCGCGGGCCATACCTCTCGCCGGCGTCGGGCAGAATCAGCTGGCGGACGACGGACGCAGCGGGAGTTGAGCATGCCGGAGAGATTATCCCGAGCCCCCCCACTTAACAGTGAGCGAGGGCTACTATAGTTAAGCCGGGGTGCAACCCCGAGTTCAGGTCCGGGCAAAGAGGGTATTACCTCAAGGCCCGTATTCCCCCGCCCGTAGAGGCTGGGACGTCCCCCGATGATAATGATGAACGTATAATTTAGTAACTGCCCAAAGTTACTTGATAGTAACTTTATAAAAAATGACTCTATTCAAAATCACATATTGCAAAAGAATTAAAATATAAAACTAGCTTAATCTAAAGTTAAATTTTTGTTTCATAGTCGTTACGGGTTTTAATTTTAATAGTAGATCAAATTTAAATACGAGAGCGAGAAAGGTTCAGGAAATTGGACTCATATATTAGCGCGCACGTAAAAATGTACCGAGCTTCCCTCTTGATTGCGTTTCATAATTAAAACCGGTTACTACCTGTGCTAACCTGTATACACTAGGGATATTATGCCGGTTCGTTTCCACTTTCGAAAAATCGAAACGTCCGATTTTTTTCGGTTCCCCAAATTTTAGTTTAGAATTTATCGAAGGTCGATGTACGAGTACAGCGGTTACGGTGCCGCGCGGCAACGGAAAATGCCTATTGACTAGCTGTCCATCCATGTGCTTTCTGGCGATTATTCTTTCAATTATTGTTGTTTTGTATTTGTCACCAAGTTTTTCAAATCATTTGGTTTCTTTGTTTTGCTCTTCAACTTATAATTTTGCTAAATGATATGATGGTCCATTTGTCGTGTAACGTATTACAAATTTATTAGAATAGAAAATTTATTCACGGTGGGGGCATTACCTTGTTTTATAAGGTCTACTTTCTCCCTACATACATCTTTCTTCAGCCCACGTCTAATTTCAAATCCGATTCCGATTCCGACAGACCAAATTTCAAACCTCCAATTTCGACTACGGATCCGATATCATTATATGCGTAACTACTCTAATGTATACCGGCCTATATTATATACATAGAATCCGTCAGTGCTACGCGCATTACAAAAAAAACTACTGCAAAGATTAGAAGATATTATTTTAATACAAAATTTCGTGTAATGGTGAATTATGTACAAGTATCACGTTTATTTTATTTAACATAACTTTGATAGTCAATTATTATGCTCGGATGGAAAATCTATGTAATTTTATTCTGTGTATGTATAATTTTGCCGATGTAGGATATGTCTCATTTAAGTTTGGGGGAAAAAATAATAAATTTTCGTCTTAGTTAGGATTGTTCTTAATAGTTAGGTAAGTTTGGGTTAGGTTGCACTGTCAGGAGTAGGTAATGGGTTAGTTAGTTTAAGTATTTGGAAACCAGAGCAGAGAAACGATAAAACCGTGACAATAAAATGAATAACTTTTGCGCATAACAAAATTGATGACAAAATTATAGCCGGATTCAGAATTCATGTTGTGCTGTGCTGGTAGTTAGAATTATGTAACCGTCCATTTACCAGGCTAAATGGGCAGCAAAACCGTTTTACTAAACTTGCTTTAGAACCTTTAGCGAGGAAATACGAGTATGTGTTAGTCTCTCGCTGCACGAGACTAATAGGGAAAATTCATTAGTGTAGTCTGGGGTAAAGTTGTTAGGTCAAAGCGATGGCACATTAGCTAATAGAGCGTGCATGTTACTGGAGAGTTTTCAAGACACTTATCCAAGTGGACTGTCGACGAAGCGTGGACAAAATAAATTTATACAATCAGTAATCCGAGTCTGTCCGCAAAGTTTTAAATTTATCTGATATGTTTAGTTGAGCTATCCAATATTTTTATTAGTTCTATTTTCTGTGATGATTGTATACTTGTTTTATACAGTCCTATAAACCGGAATAGGTGTTTATATGAAGATTGTATGTCTATTGGTGGCAAAGCTTCCAAACAAGTAGTTTGATTAGATGTTTTGTTTTTGTATTTTTTAATAGGTTTAATTGCAGTTAGTTTTAGTTTTTTAAAACATTTTTATACTTTTGACAATTGTCAGCTGCTTCCCATTATGATGTAAGGTTTTCTTAATAACAAAGGATATTTTCTATAATAATTATACGATACGTATCGATTAAAATTTTCTACAGAAAGCAAATCCGAAGTCACTCTTATAATACGCAACCTTTAAAAGGCATGTGAAGCATTAAATAAATATAATAGAAACTTTGTTGTTTATTGGTTTAGTTGTGAAAATCCTTAATGCGAAAACTACTGATTTACTCGCCACATATTTTATATGTATATGTCTCGTTGTAGGCTATGTATCGTTACAGTACGTCATCTTAAAACTTGGCAATTACTAAAAATAATTATAATTGAGACATCCGAATTTTAAATAAAAAATTTAACATAACTTATTTATGATAGCAGACACTTTCCCACATATTTTCCAGATATACCTGCAACCTGACACAAGTAATAAAAACGTCTAAGCAAAATTCATTAATTACGTTTGCAGTTCGAGACAAAACCTCGAAGCGTCGAGCGATACTTCGATACACTTCGCTCATAGTTTGCAAAGTTTGGCGATACAGGTTGTTCACACAGGGGAGAATGCACCCACCAATGAGGTGGGTCGCTCAGGGCAAGCGCACTCCGTACTAGTGCACGTGGCAATAGGGCATCGAACGCGCCGGCCAATGTTTACAAACAAATAGCCTATCAATATCATATCGACCTATTTATATCAGGCGAGTGTCAATGAGTCAAGCTTTAGGCGTCGTAGCGCTATTTTAATGTTTGGAAATATTCGAATGCCTAGGAATAAGCACACAGGTTTCTGGATTTAGAGACCTGGCCTGACCTCTGACCTCTGTATTTTCTAAATTTTTTGTGTGTTATAAATAAAATTGGCGTATTATTTGACGGTGAAAAGAGTATCCAGATGAAACGGAAATGCTTAGATGATCTCCATAAAGCTGTCAAGATTATTTGAAGTCTTCTATTCAGTACTTGACCAGCGTGGTATTCTATCAATCCTGTCAATCTGAGAGGAGTTTTATGTTCCAAAGTGGAACAGTAATGAGGTTATATAAAATTGTTTATTGTCCATAATTTTCTATTGAAATAACTTACGACGTTCAATACTGAAAAACTTTCAGACAGTAATGAGTGTTCTTTTGAATTACTTACTTTAAGTACTAGGTCATAAGCTTTCTAAGCCATTAGAGACTATACGCAATTACGACGTTAATATTTCACATACCTTTTAAGTTGAAAAATGGAAACTAAAGGAAATATATCCGGAACTGTTAATTCTTTATTTGCCTTACACTTTAAGCGCATTTCAATGAGTTAGTCAACTTTTTAGTTATAAAGTTTTAATAATGCACTCATATTTATATCACAGCAGCGAGTTTTATAGTTGCCTTTTACATATACCTACACCTACACATATACCTACATTACATTATACATAAATTATATACAGTTTGTTTGTTTAAACCGTAAACATTTTTTTATAAATTCACGACCATAGCAGCTATATGAAAACTTTATAAAGAACTATTTGCTCTTTTCTCAATTTACGGACACACACATACTTTTGATGTGGCGCGACTTTCCCCATAAATTAATAACATTATTATGTTTGTTTCATGAATTAACGTAGAGTCATATTTATTTCTGTAATTTAATTGTCTAGTAGGAAAAGACTGAGTACCAAAAGGTACTCAAATTTGTAAAACATTTTCATAAAATAGGCGGAAAATTCGGCTGACGTGGAAATATATATTCCGAATACCCAATACTTTATTTGTAACGTAAACAGCTGAAACAAACTTATTTTACAAATACATTGGTTGACTTATCATCAAAAGTTATGTGGACATAAAAATTACTTTTGTAGGCAACATGTTCATACTTCAGATTATATTATTGTAACTATTGTAGGCATTTCTAATGTATTGAAATTAAAATGCGATCAATGTTAGTCACTAATAATATAGCTTTTTATAATATAGCATTTTAAAGGCAAAAAGGTTAAAAAAATCGAATAAGTTATTAAAAAAATAGATTTACTGAGCTTATCCATTTCAAACAATCATACAAAATTAAAATCTTTTTTCTTGATAATATTAGTATAAATTCATTATTAATTTGTCAGTGCAATTTTTAACGTGTACTCTTAACATATGTATATGTGTATTATGTTCTGTAACTCCAGCTTCTTTTGACAATTTGATGTTTAGGGTATTTTCACGCTTTACGTTGTACGTCCAATTATTACGTTACTTGTGTCGACCGATTTATACGCGCTAAGGTAGAAAAGGATTTAAACGATTTTTGGGTTGACTGTTCGACAACGGTTCAACAAGGTTTTTTTATGTGAGAAGAGTAGCAAACGAACAGGTATACCACATGTTCTTAAGTAATCGCAGCCCATAGACATCCAGTAAAATCACAAATAGGCGTGAAATCCTATCTGAGCTCCAACGTAGATTCATTGCTACTCCTAAGGACTAAGATGGTCGCCTTGCTTCAAAGTGTAATTGGCAACCGCACCTTTCCAACCGAAATACAGGTAATGCTTTACGGCGGATTACAAAGCCAGCGGTGGTAGTTCCCCGGCCGTGTTTGTGATTTTACGTGGATGTATATGGGCTGCAACTACTTAATATCAGGTGGTTTGCTCGTTTGCTACTCTTCACAATTAAAAAAAACATGTTACTACCGCCGCATGATCCGCTGTGAACATTTTTTGTTATTCAGTTAGACAACTGTTGTTATTACTTCTACGTCAATTTACAGTTACAAACCCCAAGGGAAGTAATGCATGTGATCTCAGATAGGACTTCAGTCTTGTTTGTTTGAGATGTGACGTAATGGCCACTTATCACGTACCTTGGTCTGCTACTCTTCTGGTATGAAAAATGTAATTGGTATTCACGATGATTCGATTAATTGGTACTCATGATGATGTCCACACAAGTATTTACTCCAATTTAATAAATAAGATGCAATAAAATTTAATTTACACATTTTAGTCATTGAAAGTTCGTCTTGGTATCAAATTTATTGCCGATACTTCGACCTAGTTGCATGTTCACGGCGAAATTGTTCGCCATATTCGCCGGTTGTTGGAATTTCGCCGTGAACACGATCCAAGTAATTGGGTCGGTATATTAGCTTTAAGTTTAAGTTAGTATCCATATGTATGGGTATGTATGTAAATATGTCTGTATGTATGTATGCATTCATGTATATATAAAATACATCCCATTAATAATAGTTTTATATACTTTTGCATATAGGTTCATCTAGGTATTTCAAAGATAAAACTTTGTTACGTAGGCGGGGTATAGAAATGATATGTTGTCTTACTGCTTTAATAAAGTGATGCTTACTTTTGAATTGATTAAATGTACTGACTTCTGTGATATGGTATGTACTCGTGTAAAGTATATGGCCTATCAAAACTAGTTCTACAAGATATTTCTATACAAATGAAGGTCACTATTTGAAATATTTGGATATTTCAAACTTATGTGTTGACAAGTTGTACAGGATTATTTTTTATCTGTATCGAATATATCTACATATGTATGTTTCTATGTGTCATAGGTATAGATAGCAATAAAAATCAATTGAAAGAAATCTGCATCCGTAAGGATACCAATTATTTGAAGTCAATTGTTTTTTGAATTGATATTATCGCGGAATTTATACATTTTACCATATGTATACCGGGTACTCACGATTTTTTAACGAAAGATATTTTAAACTCGGTGGTGTTTCACCGAGATCACGTGCCAAGCAACTGGTTAAAAGTATCGGCATTCAAAAATCGTTAATTGTAAGTACCCGGTACATAGTAAAATGCAGTTGTTATTTTTACTTAAAAATTACTAAATTTTTAAAATTAGAACTCCTGATTAACTTTTACGCGATCATAGCTTCAGCTCGTCAACTGTCGATCAGCGTTACTCGCATCTCGGGGTAGCCAGGCCAGAAATTTTAAAATCTTCCGGTGCGACCATACGTCTCGTGGAAAACGAAAGAGATAGACGTCTAGGTTTAATAAACCATTCTACTTATCCCGGACCGGGTAGAATACACCCGTTCTCCTCCCACCACCCCCTAAATTGTATGCCTGTCCTTCGTTATTCGTAAATATTTGTTCTACGTATCACATATGCTTAACAAAGAGGTGTATTTTCACGCGTTCTATTCATTATTTTGTCATTTTGTTTATATATTTTTGGATTCTCACCGAATGTGAGCGTACCTTTCAATTAAAATTACAGGATGCATGATTTCTGATTCAAACAAAACACAATGTAAATATACACTTTTTGCGTATATTAAAAAAAATGATCCTCATCCTCACATGTATTATTATTATCTTTTTAGCACTAAAAATTATAATATAGCAGCATTTAACATTGTATAAGTATTGTTATAAGGTACTAAGGTATATAAAATACGCATGACATTTTTTCAACTAGATTTGCTACTTAAATTAAAGTAGAAAATGATCAAGCAGTAAACTTATAAATATATATTGCCGTCCATCGACGTAATCAAGTCGAAACCATCGTAAATATGTCAGTGTACCTTAGAACCAAGGTGACATCCAAAATTGTACACACAAACAACTCCAGTTAAATAAATAAGATGCAAAAATTTAATTTATATATTTTTTGTAATTAACATAAAAATTATACTACATAATTAACCATAATACAAAACTTAAAAAATATGTTTTTTTATACTTAGTAAAAATAATTTAATATAAGAATGATGTATAACATTTTTTTATTTATTTAATTTATTTGGGAATGCTGCCAGTGTTCTGGGCACTATGCCACAGGTAGCAGTTCTGGAAGGCATTTTGAAAAATGTTTAATTAGGCTTAAGATTAGGCCACCCTCACAACCCGCCGTAAAGCAATATGTTCTTCATAGATTGTGTTTCGGTTGGGGAGGTGTGGTTGCGGGATACGCATCCGATTCCATCCTTAAATAGAACTTCTGTTTTATTTGAGATTGGACGTGGTTGTCCATGGGCTGCAATGACCACTTAACATCAGTTGGCCCGCATGCCCGTTTCTTACTCTTTTACATAAAAAAAGATATTTTATGTAGGTTATTTAATAATTTTAACATTGTATCTCAATAAACACATTTATACATTTAGTATTTGAAAGTGTCTTCTTGTTATCAAATATTTCCGCAACACTAACTTTGTTCTAGATAATGTGTCTCAATTTCTAAATTGCAAACTATGTTAATTGTTCGGTGGCTTACAAAGTCTCGTGGTAAATTTGCACAGCGCTTGTTCATTGTTGCACCTGTCGACTTGCTTCCTGTCGTCAACTCGCTGTGGTTGAACAGCGTGAATAATTGTGTTCCACACTAAATACCGATTAAATTTCAACAGCTCGGAAACAATTCGTCCCTTGAAATTGCATTCTGAGCAGCAAAGCTTGGTAAAGCTACATTATAATTTCACAGCGCTTTGTAGTTTATATGAAATATGATTTTCTGACCCGCGCAACGAAACATTAGGTCCAATACTCTGAGCTCTGTACCCAACATGAATTAGGATTTTTTAACAGTCTGCGAAGTTGTTTTAATGGTTTTACTAGATACATTACTTCTAAGGGGGAGTTACCATCGCCACCCTTATAATCCGCGATTACTTGTGTTTCGGTTGGAGAAGTACGGTTGCCGGCTACACTTTGAAGTGAGGCAACCATCTTAGTCCACAGGAGTAGCAACACATCTACGTATGAGCTCAGATAGGATTTCTGTCGTGTTTGTGCTTGTAGATGGATCGACTATTTATCATCAGATAGCTTGCATCGTTTGCTACTCTTCTCACATAAAAAAGTAAGAATTAAGGAGAAACATAGAACTATGTTTCAACCAGAAGTAGAAAGTGTTTAGGTTGAAAAGTTGCGGGTATTAGCCATATTTGCAAGCGAGGCAATCATCTTAGTCCTTAGAAGTAGCAATGCATTATATTAGTAGTATATTATATCACATAAGCTAAGTCTTCAGTGTTGTTTGACGTTATAAGGTGACGTCGTTGTCAGGTACCGTGCGAGCTTATTTGGACAGTTGCATACAAAAAAACCATAAGAATTTTGAATCAGGCCATTGAGTTCCAACTGACATGCAAATAACCTACCACAGCTATTTTCCAGGCCACTGAATTTTATCGCGCGAATACGTAAATTTTAATAATTGAAAATCCCGAATGCATGGAACAACTGAAAAATCTACATAAATGGACGGATAGTACATGAAAAATGTAAAATGGCTCGATTGTACAATACTGAAATTGATTAGTCGCGTGCACCGTCAGCGTGCAGCCTTTATGTTTGTATGAAAAAAATCTTCGTATATGGAACCTTTGTAAATATAATCAGTCTAATTAACGAACATAATACTATAAATAGTATTATATCGAAATGGATTACTTCTTTTGTTTTAAAGTTGCCACAAAAAATTCTAAATTTAAATATAAACCAAAATCCAGATAAATTTGCACATTTTTGTTAGTGTTTTAAAGGGTCGCGCTTTTCTGAAAACGTAACCAAATACAAGATACAATTTAAAATAAACTTGTTCAACATATTGAACTTCTGCTTCACATAATAATTTTGCTTGCTCCATTGAAATGCTTGAATCATTCTATAAGTAAATAACAATAATATACTCAAATTAAATTCCAGTGTCACTTACAAACTAAAAGAATAGGAATTTATAAATAACAACTGAGGTTGTTATTTATAAATTCCTCTTGTGGCTTTATCAGGATGCTGAGATACACCACGATTTATTATAAAGATTGCACGTCCATTTGCGAAATATGTAATCTGTGACATTCCAATATCTGATATTAATTGTCGAAGAAAATTTGTATAAATAAGTAAATATGTTGTTTATTTAAACGGTATAAGCTTCGCAATATTACTTACTCAATTACTTCCACAAACAATTCCTATATAATACAAATATTAACTTCACAGTTCAAAATCGAATAATATTTTACTCATTTACAAAACATATAATTTTATAGTTCTAAAATGTACCCCGAACTCGATGCCCAGCAATACAAACCTAATGGAACATTAACACAAAAGATCGCCTTGACTATATACAAAGGTGTATTACTCATGATATTTAACAAGCAATTTACGTTACGAAGGCAAAATTACTAGGTATTGGATTACCTTACATGCCCAAGAAGTAAACCAATTCACGTAAGCGTATATTATGCGGATATCGCGTGAGCAATATTGCTAGTACCAAAGCAGGAGAAATAAATCAGCGAACTATTTTGCTTCACATGCAATTTAAAAAGCGTGCTCGGATAGAAAAAGCATTTCGAATAGGGCGTTTTTTCCTTTTCTCGAACGTCTGCTACAATCGGGTCGGAATTTCATAATACATGTAGGGTTTTCAAACTTTATAATTTTGTCATTAAGTACCATATCAACACGGGATTGCGGCTAGCGTTCGTGGAGCCATCCCGCATGGGCACGGACTCCCTATACATTGTGTAGGTTAGGTTTTTAATATAATTAGTTTTAAGATTTTCATGCTTGTAAGTTATGTGTATCCTATGTAAATAAATATATTTCGAGCCGGGATATTACAAAAAATATATTTATGGAACATCAAGTCTTGAAGTCAGAATGTTGTTTAGGTCATAAAAGAGAAACGGTATTCATTCGTTCATTTTGATTGTTGTCTTGATTTTATTGGAAAAAAAATAGTTACGTAGTAATTTTGAAAATAACTAAGTGACAATATTTAAATCCCACAGCTCAGTCGCTGTGTACAAGAAGAAAACAGTTTTTCAAAACAGATTTGTTTATCTTAAAATAATCTTCGTTTCTTTTCCTATGTAGGTACCTAATCTTTTTAAAACCTACAGTTAGTTATTTTTGTAACAAAATGCTATCTAGATAGGTTTATTTTGCACAAAATTTCTTGGCAAACGAGTGGTTGAAACCCTAGACACATTTAGGGCACGCGAGTGGTTTGAGACACACGCGAATTCACACTTAAGACTTAACGTGATTCGTGCAGGAATGAACCACGGTCAATCGGAATTAAATAAGAATAACAGGATTAATGTTTTAAGAACGTTTAGCCCCGTTTCTTGTACAGATTCGTGCGAACTGTGAAATGAAGCAAATTTTGTAGCGGTTGGGAATTTGATGGGTAACCGCTAGTGGCTAAATTTCATGCAGGCTTCTGTGTTTTGTTTGAAAAGTGCTCTTTTCGCATAGCCCTAAAGAATTCATGTATCGTGGTTATCATTATGACACTCAGTATGATTAGTGCACACACACACACACACACCCAGAATAGAAATCTAAACCCATTCATTCAGCCTCATCAGAAAATTATGGATCTCAGACTAATATGTTTTACTGCACCAAGTGAGTCTCTAAGCATTTTAATATGCCCGAAAATCTCCAACGAGGTTGAAACTCGTAGCTGTGGATTAACGACGCCGCTTAACCCTTCTATAGAACGTGGTCTATCCAACGACTTTTTAGACATAACGAGATGAGCAATCAACAGCAATCATTACGCAATATGGCAAAACCTATACATTTCAAAGGGGATTATACCACCACCATACATAAAAGTATTTCTAGATTCCCGCCACACGTATTTCTAGCGTGAAGACTATTTGCTTTTTGGTCGAAACGTGTTGACCGGATTATTGAGGCGTTCGTTAATTGACAAATTGAGGCGATTTTTTTGTTCTTAGGAGTTTTAACGTATCCGTGATATAGTGAGACTCCTGTTCTTTACTGAGTTGCTTACAAATGTAAATGATAGTGATCACTTCCCTTCAGACTGATTGTATGTTCGTAAGTTACTTCCGTTTAATAAAAAAACATATAAACCATGATGAAAATTTATGAGCCATTTACATACTTACGAAATCTAACTGAACTTGCACTTTCACGCTAACGTATAAGGAAATTTTCAGAACAAACTAGTTCATAAGTCGATAACAGAAAGCAGATAGGATGCAGCAGCTTTCGTAACTAAAACACTCTCGGTCTCACTTCGACCGCATTCGATGTTAATCCCGTTTTAACTTTCGATATAAATTCACTTTCCCGTTATTCACAACTAAGTTGTGGCAGAAATATTAGCGCAATTTTATACGAATATAAAATTAAGTTTTGGCTTGGTGTAAGTGCGGAATTAATTACGAACTTCTCGTTAGCAGTTTGAAATGCAGATTTTTTGCACATCAACAAATCTTGTAAATATTTAATATATGCTGGTAAATATTTTCTACGCTTGGTTTTTTAACCAATGAAGTAATATACGAGTACCACAGTTAGTGTTAAAACAAAATTGTATGCAAGGTATGGAAAATGTTCAGCAGTTTGTAGTGGCGGAACGTACTATCGTCACCCTTGCGATCAGCCGTGATGTAAGTATTGTGTTTCCGTTGAAGAGGAGCGGTGTACTACACTACGCGAGGCAAGCATCTTAGCCCTCAGGAGTAGCGACGCATTTAGGTACAAGCTGATTACAATAGTTATGCTATATAAAATAGTCATAAGGAGCATTCATTGTGAACTTTTATACAATACTGTTTTATTACTAACATAAAAAAATACTTTTCCAATAATAAACATTACAAAAGCATATTTTTATTTCAAGAAAAAGTTATATTCGTATGCTTGCAGACCAACTACAACTAACTAACTAACTTGACAACTTGAAGAATAACTACAAACCACAAATACATATATCCTCACAATTAACGTTCTATTATACATTTATACAACTAATAAAAATTGCAAGCAACCGCTGTCTGAACATAGAAGGTATTTGAGATTTTTTATCATTATATTAGGTGTCTATAACGCATTAGAACCCAAAACATAAGTGTTATAATTTTTGTTCATTTCGCTGTATTTTTTCTATATGAAAAGAGTCGCAAACGAGCATGCATACCACCTGATGTTAAGCAGTTGCAACCCACAGACGTCCACGTAAAACCACAGACATGACTGAGACTCTTTCTGAGCTCGAGCGTAGACACTCCTGACGAATAAGATGGTCGCCTGGCTTTGAAGTGTAGCCGGCAACCGCACCTTTCCAGCCGATATTCGTGCGCGATAATCTAAGAAATAACTTATCGAAGTTCAGATTGGTTCAGTAACCTCTTCTTAAAATATAGTGCTCGTTTCTTAGTATCGGTGTATAAAAATAAAAGACATGCCAATATGGAAGTTACAACTTTCAGTACATACGAAGTTATTGCTTTTAGAGAATCGGCCATTTAACTTCAAGTGGCAATCACGCTCCGATTGAAATCCTCCGATTGAAATGATGAAATTGAGTATCCGTAATACAGAGCACATAATTGTACGTTACGTAACTGATTCGGTTAATTAAAGGCACACTATCTGTTATTCAAGGGTCAGTGAAACCTAAACGTCAATATTTCACTAAATCAATGGAAACTATTAAAATCCCACTTCATAGTAAATACGACACGAAATTTAAAGGTGCGATAACTATAATTCGACCCGGGAGGTACCACCGCCGCACTGGTAACCCGCCATAAAGCATTAATTGTGTCTCGGTTGGAAAGGTGCGGTTGGCGGCTACAGTTTGAAATGAGACGACCATTTTAGTCCACAGGAGTAGCAACGCATCTACATTCTAGCTCAGATAGAATAACTGTTGGGTTTGTGGTTAAACGTGAATGTCTATGGACTGCGACCACATAACATCAAGTGGTTTGCATGCTCGTTTGCTACTTTTTTCACATAAAAAAAATGCTAATTAACTGGCACAAAGCTAATTCGATTCGCGATTTAATATTACGAATACAACAATGTGAAATTATGTAAATATTGAAAATAATATCGGTAATTAAATCCTTAACCGTAACTCTCGTTACATAGTAACATGTAATATTGGAAAAGTTAAATATTTCACGATTCATTAATGGTGCTTGAAATTTTTAATATTGATCCAGCAAACGAATATATTGTCCACTTGATGACTAGTAATTGCTTTTATCTACAGCCACCAACTTCGTAAAGAACAAGAGTTCCATCTGAAATATATGAGACATATTCCATTTATTTTTATTTTGACATTACTTATGCAAATCGCGAGTAAATATTAAAAATGCAGACTTTAACATATATTGAATCTTGTTACAGATAAGATTTCCGATAAACTATTAGTAATTGGTAGAATTACTGATACATAGTAATTGATGGAATACAAATTCATTGTCCTTATATAAATATATGCAAGGTGGTAATACCTGTAAGACTAGACTCATACTTTTAGCGTAAAGCGATTATTACGTTTCGATGGGAGTGTTTTACCTAATTATATAAATATGAAGCGTCTATCCCTCAGGAGTAGCAACAAATTCAACTGTATTGATCAACTTAAGTTGAGTTTCCAAAATTATTAGGTTCCTATGGACGACGGCGACTACTTAATGTCAAATGGCCTAGTAATTAGCTATTTCCGTTTCACAGATACATAAAAAACTATTTTGATACTAAAACAACACTGGAAAGAACACCTCCGTTAACAATTCCTATGTAAAGTGAGTATTAACATCGGCAATGATAATAGAGAAAACAGTTATCAATAAAGTTAAAACGGTAATAAGTCTAATAACCGCTAAACTACATTATTAAATAGAACTATAATTACAATTAACATGATACAACAGCTCCACTGTAATACAATCGGTACAAAAGTTCAGCGAACACAATCTAAATGAACGTTGTCAGATATTTATATAAAGTGAAAGTTTACCGACATTTCAATTTCTAAACAGAACGGTCGACGCAGCGCAGAATACCAGGAAATATATAAATTTATAAAGCAATATCAAGGGCTTCCCTTTCCCTTTCACGTTTACTCTCTCCGGTCCCGTCAAAACAACAAATAGTGAACGTAGAGAAGCTGCTATTTTCAGCGATGAAGTCTCGATTTCGCTGAAGGTCGCACGTATAAACGAACTCGACGTGTAGTACCTAAATTAGACCGTAGTACGTTAACGTAAATAATTCATTGACTGTCCGTAATAATAATTGACACAAGATCAATGTCAGCCGTTTAAAGGTTGTTGCCGTTACCAATTACGGGTTGTTTATATCGAATTATTGATGAGGTTATTGTACTGTTTCTTTTTTGCTTTAACATATTTATACTGAGGTCGCTTTAGTTGTTATTGTTGCTTACGGCAATACTTTAAGAGTCTCTTTGTTTGCTTCTTCATATGTAAGACATCAAAAACGATGTTTGTGTTATTATGATGTTAATTAACTGACGATTATTATGATGAGCGGATTGATAGACGTTATGTACCATGTGATATTGTTGAGAACTCTTGATATGTTTCTTCACCGCTTAATCAAGTGATTAATTAATTTCTAATACTCATATAACTCCAATAATCAACTACTTGACGAGATTTTAAAACCCGGAATTTTCGTTGGATAGAATTCGTGTCATACGCTGTGGTTATTTTATAATAAGCGCAGATAATATAAAATCCCCAAGCTTCAAAAATAAAGCATATCATTTTTATATCATGAAAATTAAACAATTATCATTCAGTCAGTTACCCTCTGACACCGCGGTTTATCCATGACCACGAACCATTTAACTACATAGTTCGCATATCAGCAATTAGAAATTGTTAATCGTATGTACACTTTACACAGTATAAATTTATTAGTCATTCATGGGGCTTTAGAGTCTATACCTAAAACTAGATCAGGTTAAGGTTTCGTCATAGTTACAGTCATTTCTTGGCCGTAAGTGTTGGCAGTCGAAGTGAGATTAAAGTTCATGTCACGAATTCAATTCCTTAATTGTTTCCTGTAATATCTATGACAAGCGAGGATATAAATAGGAATCTCTCACGCTATGGTTTTCATCGGAAGATTTTTAGTATGTAAGGAGGATAAAAAAGTTGATGTTAAATAATTGCTGCAGCTCATTGACGCTCAAACAGGACGTAAGTTCTATCTAAGTTCATACGTAGATGCGTTGCTAAACCTGAGGACTGAGATGTTCGCTTCGCTTTTAAATGTAGCCATCAACTGCACCTCTCCAACTGAAACATAAAGTTGCTTTATGGCGGATTATGAAGACAGAGACGTTACCACCTCGGTGGAGTCTACCACCTAGATATGAGAAAGTATAACAAAGATTTTAGGTCTCGAGGGTGGATACCCTAAAGGAATTGCTTTGCTTAGCAGTGTTTGAAAACCAAATATTTCTCGGTCATCCTAATCATGGGTCTATTTTACAGTTGGGTATGTCTAGATTATATTCCATCAAAGCGATTCAATGCACATTGGTTAGTGGCAAACTAATCCGTCTATAGTAATTAAACCGCCTGTAAGGCTTAATAACTGCAGTCAATCGATACCGACCGGAATGATAGCTTAACATACTCTCCAAAGCATAAGCCGATAAGTAGAACTGGTGTCAAAATCATTATAATATTATAATATTATTTAGTCCGAAAATTCCTATTAATGGAATCATAACACACATCGCTCCACTGCTTTGGTGAAAAGCCCGTAATGGATGAGGTTTGCCATTTTTGGAATGGTAAAAAAAAATATAAATATAATAATAATATTTATTTAAGTAACAAAAACTCTGTTTTACAATTTTAAATTATTAACTAATAAAAATATATTTATGACGGCAATTGCTAATATATTGACAGTCAAATCGTCCCTTGATCGTCTACATTATAGTAGATTTCTTCCGCTTGACTTTGAAGCCCATGGGACACGCGTGCTTTTCAAACAAATAGTACCAAGTTTGATCAACGCCGCCGGTAACAAGAGAGCTGGTTCATATCTCGCGCAGTGAATTGCGATTGCTATTCAACGCAGGAATGCAGCTAGCGTACTTGGAACTATGCTACATACTCCCTTTAGGTTGTGTAAGTTAGGTTTTTATAATAATTTGTTTTAAGATTTTCATCAATGTAATTATAATTATATTCGATATAAGTAGAACAAACATCTAAATTAATTTTTTCAATAAGCACTGAATGGAGATGCCTATAATTGAAAGGTGGGAGAACTATAGTTCGACCTGGGAAGTACCACCGCCACCTTCACAATCCGCCGGAAAGCATTACTTGTGTTTCGGTTGGCGAGGTGTGGTTGCCGACTACACTTTGAAGCGAGGCGACCATCTTAGTCCTCAGGACTAGCAAAAAAATCTATGCACGAGCTCAGATTGGATTTCGGTCGTGTTTGTGGTCGTACGTACGTCTATGGGCTGCGACTACTTAACATCAGGTAGTTTGCATGCTCGTTTGCTACTCTTCTCACATAAAAAATAATAAAAAATTGCGTGATATACGAGACATGTTAGTTGCGCTATGCAGATCGTAACAGCTGCGTTACATGCTATAGCCCTTCATAGCTACGTGCTCTTTGTCAGATCTACGACATTCATTTGACGTAGCAACAAATGTTCAAAGTAAGAACGACTGATTTAAGAAACCAACATAAATTTAAATTTTAGATCGCATTGAATATAGCATAAAGACAGAAAGCTGCTAATTTTGTACGATTTATGACGCGACGGCGCCTGGCGTGACTGGCATGACACAATGCCATGGGCCGTTATGTCTCCCTAATACCGATTTCAACTTTTTATTCATTTTTATCATATTAATTTCTGTATACATAATATATTATTATAATACACTGAACCGCAAAGAAAAAGGGTCGGTTACCAAAACATCTTTATTTTCTAAAATATTTGGTTCAATGTCATGAAATATAAACAGCATTAAAGAATATTCAATGCCATATAAAATGATACATAAAACCTTTTTGTATTTTTTTTTAAATTGTCTAAAAATTTTAAAATAAAAATAGTGGTCGTTTTTGAATTTAGTT
>DWON01002118.1:0-21702 GCA_018251015.1 Phocides pigmalion okeechobee
AAAACTCTGTGGTTTTTTTCTGATGCTATTGTAGTAAAATTTTGTAATATTTGTAAAATGATAAATAAATAAATAAAAAATAAAAATAGTTAATCAACTTCCATGATCGTTTATCATTCTTTGGACGATAAGAAGTAAAACAACTGTTTGAAAATACACACATTTGTTTGTTAAATGTTTGTGTAACTATAATACCGAAGAGCATACTATTTTAAGAACTTAATGTTATCTGCCATAATATACGGATTATACATTTTTGTCTCATGTAAAAAGAATTCACAGTCTATCTGAGCTCGAACGTAGATGCATTAGTACTCCTGAGGACTAAGATGGTCGCCGTGATTCAAAGTGTAGCCGCACCTCTCCAACCGAAACACAAGTAATGCTTTACGGCGGATTATGAGGACGGCGGTGGTTCCACCCCGGTCGAACTATAGTTCTCGCACCTTTTAAACTGTACCTTTTAAACGTCTGTTCAAATATATCTCTTAGTTTCTCAAAATGTTGTCACATCGCTAGGTCGGCGAGGTCAATTCATTACGAGGTGAACATTGCCTTAAACAGATATGAGCGCTAACTCTGAAACAACCCATTTAACCAACATTCCATTTAAATGATTTCTTTATCCTCACGATAATTTCTTATAGAAAGCTATATAGGGTTACATGTACTCAAAATAAAACAAGGCAATGGAGCAAGGTAACATTTACACCACATGCGGTACATCGTAAAACAGTAGTAGGTAAATGTAAAACTTGAGCTTAATTTACTTTCAGTTTACGTAAAGCATATGTATGTATAAAAGATATCAAATATGCAAATGCTTAACACTTACCTATTTAGCTCGTTAGTTGAATCTCATTAATATGCCGGTATTTAATAGATAATGAAATCCTAAGAGTCACCACATTAAAATGGCTTTTAACAGCTTGTCATCCGTATTTCTAACGAGGAGGTCGTTAGATAAGTTTTACTTCTGTAATGGCCGTCGCGTTACAGCTATCTGAAGCATTTAATTTCTGATTTCTGTATAATAAGATACATTTTTAATATACCCCGTCATTTAAAGATGGTGCGGTACTTTATAATTCTTGCGTGGCATCAACGTCATTTTTTTTTATACCTTGGTGACTATATAGCGTCACGCAGTTCCCTTGATGGTAAACGGTCGCTGCCACCTATAAATGTGTATAATGTGAGCATTTGGTAGGGGTTGTTTTTGTTGCACGCTTACCCAACTATGGAAAATACATGTGGTGAAGAAACGTCGTATACTTAGTACTTTTTTTATAATATGCCTATACTTCGGATATATATATGCGCGTATAATTCAGCAGAACTACACACGCCACCTTTAGTAGGTTTTTAGAAAGACTTTTAAAAAAGTATCATGGTTTAAAGTCACGTAGCACGTAAATAAAACGAAATGGAAGTGATTCTGCTTGTTTTGACGTAGCTTTGACGTCTCCGATTCAAGGAGCAGTGGGCCTCTAGGTATCGCTCAATGCCTGAACAATTCTAAGAGATGTAAATTGTATGTTAATTTACTACGACCTTTAAGATTTAAAGGTGGTAGAGCCGTTAGAGCTCGCCCGGGGCGGCACCACCGCCACCCTCATAACCTGCCGTAAAGCAACATGTTCTTCATGTATCGTGTTTCGGTTGGAGAGATGTGGATGCTGGATACACATAATTGGAGGCGACCATCTTAGTCCTCAAGAGTAGGAATGGATACGTTTTCATATTAAAAAAAATAAAATAAAAAAGATGGGAAAAGAAGATCTGAGTTGGACTAAGTCAAAGTGGTTAGAAAAGACCTATTTCGAACGCAGCTGAAACCGTAAAAAATATTTTTAATTAGTATACTTAATTATAAAACAGAAACTCCAATGTTCAATATAACTTGAAGGTGGGCGAATTATAGTTCGACCGGGGATGTACGGCCGCCGCTCTCATAATCCAACGTAAAGGATTACTTGTGTTTAGGTTGGAGATGTGCGATTGCCGGCTACACTTTGAAGCGAGGCGATCATCTTAGTCCTCAGAAGTAGCAACGTATTTACGTTCAAGCTCACATAGGATTTCAATTGTATTTATGGTTGTACGTGAATATCTATGGGCTGCGACTACTTAACATCAGGCGGTTTGCATGCTCTTTTACTACTCTTCTCACATAAAAAACCTTTTTTGTAATTCCCTTCTACTTTTAACTGCATTGCACTAAAAGGTTACTATCTTAAGTACGAATATTTTCTACAACCCTTCGCTTTTGTTATGAACTGTACTCCAACTGATAAGTACTTTCTTTATCCTTATTCCACTTGTTTAAGTGACATTTAAGACAAATCTGTTTAAACGAAGATATTAAGTACACTGTTATACCAAATGCCTGGCTTAGCTACGTTTATTACTAGATACCTTTATATTTAGCTAAATACTTAACTAAGAAATATTTAACGTTACTCGCGTCGCATAGAATGTCGAAATATAAACACATCTGAATACATTAAGGACACCACTACATCCAAGGACTTCTATACATACATCTAGATCCATATATAAGTAGTTATATAAAAAATCGGATGCAAAAATCATACATACATTAAGATCCATTAGGACATACTCACACGCTTATGTTATGAACATTCCGAACATGATGTGAGAGTGTGTAGACAAATAGACCGTGTTATGACGGACGATAGACACACATAAACGTGACATTGACTTAACAACGTGACAATAACGTGACGTTGATTAAATAGAATCAGGAAACGAGCATACATCACACTTGATTCCAAGAGGACGCTAACCATACATTTACTTGAATTCTATGTTGTACAAATGTGTGGTAACTCCTCTGACTACGATGACAAGTCTCAAAAAGTGTACCTTCCTTGTGTGGTACTAGACCACATAATTTAAACTAGAAGGCTAATAAATTAGAAATCATAATATGCTCCAACCTCCTGTACACCTTTTATCAGTATAATACATACATATATACTACGTTCTGTGTTTCATGCACATGGCGCTAATTTTACTGCAATGTAACTCATCACAGACTTTCCTGTCGGGTTCTCTGGTACCGGGAGTCCTTATATCTTTTTAAGAAGAAACCCGGGCTTAGTAGAAACTCTGGAGATCCTAATAATCCCCCGCGATAGCCGTTAGAAACCGCCGGTTATGAGTAGAAGATGCCGAGTATTGAGTAGAACTTAAAAACTATTATCTAAATAATAGAATTTATATAACTGGCATTTTTTGTTCTATTCATGAAGTTTTTGTAGTAATTTAAAACAAGGTCAGCAACTATTGATAATCTGCGGAGTTGTGTTTTTTAACAACGCATTATTATTTGCCTGCCAAGGACACATTCTAGCGAAAACGTTTAGTATAATAGATACAACGTCAATAAAAACTACGTTCAAATTTCCAAGGCGAGCATCTAAATCAATTTTTTCATGATAATTTCAATTTTTATTTCACAGTTCGCTATGAACTTTATGCGTTTGATAGTTTGTTTTGAACTTCGCGCGGTTGACAGTTTGCATTGATTTTGCGCATTTGAAAGTTCGCTTTGAATCTTTTGATAATACCTTTTTTTATTTATTAAGGTACGGATTGATTAAATTATTTTTAAGTAAGATAGGGCAACGTCTGTCCGGTCGGCTAGTTTTATATGTATATAAAACAAAAGGTTTAAAGACAAGTGGAACTCCACTTGTCTTTAAAACCTTTTTAAAGACAAGAGCGTTTTGTGCTGCAACTGCACGTTTGCGATCGATTTAATGCGAAAATGCGGCTAGCCATCTTGGCACCACGCTACATTGACACGGACTCCTAATTGATTTTTTAAGTTAGGCTTTTATTATAATTATTTAAAGATCTTCGTTATTACATTTAACATGTCAATTATCTTTAAACAAACATACTTTTACTTCATATGTGAAAATGTAAAAAGTAGAACGTATTCCGAAAAATTTCAATAGAGTGCTCATTACCGTATTCATAAATGTTAACTTTCAATTTACCCGCTCATTCATTGTGGCGTTGGTATTCAGCAATTATAATTAGTCCTCAAACGTAGCTCATTTTTCAGAAAATGCAACGGTTCTGTATTAAACGAACTTTAAACAAAGGTTCCCCTATCCACTGTTCATAAACTTTTAAATTTTCAATGCTCATTGTAGTAATATGGCATTCATACAATTGCCATCAGCCCGCAAAAGTACCCTACACTACAATCAAGCTGTGATTATTCATTAGTTGTATTTCGGTTTGCACAACACTGGTTCAAGTTCATGAAATAGCTTTTCAAATATTTACCCCTATTAGTTTCGCATATTAAAGGCAAATACGGGAGTTAATGACGTTCTTGCCGCTACTAGGAAGCTCATAAAACAGCCCGTATATTGTATGAATAGGTATCCGTGCTATATTTCGGTTTTATAGTTCCGTGTAGCCAAATGGCTATAAAAAGATTTATATATTTTTTCCGTAGATAAATTCATATGCCTAAACCATTTTACTTTTTTTATGAGGGGAGTAGCTAACGAGCATGCAAATCACCCGATGTTAAGTAGGCGCAGCCCATATATCCACGTACAACCACAAACACGACTGAAATCCTGTCTGAGATCGAACGTAAATGCCTTGCTATTCCTGAGTACTAAGTTGGTCGCCTCGCTTCAAAGTGTAGCCGGCAACCACACCTCTTCAACCAATACACAAGTAATGCTTTACGGCGGATTATGAGGGCGACGTTGGTATCTCCCCGGTCGAACTATAGTTCTCCCACCTTTAAAAATATTAGTAGTTTTAGCTATTTAAGAATATTAGCATTACACACACGGTATATGGAAGCTAGTTGTGTTCTGTAGACCAATTTACAGTGATAGAGTAAAATCGTGTAAAAACAGTGACATTGTACACATAACTAAGGGATGGAAATGAAATTTAGCACACATAAATACTTATGCCATATATTATCTACATATTACATCACAGACTAGTCTGTAGAAATGGTTGAGACGATTTTAAATTATTTATGTTTAAATTATTTACGATGTTCGTACTGTTACCACACATTTTTGTTCCACCCTAAGCCTATAATTCTAAGTGACAAATAATGTAAGAAAACAGCACAATATGCTGAAATAATATAATAAAATTCTCCTTTAGTGATTGTCAATCAGTCAAAATTGTGTTGGTTAGGATACGTTGAACATATTTTAAGCTCGAATGCATCTTAATGTTAAAACGAATACAACTGTACATGACACCATAGGTATCACTAGCATAGGTAACGCCAGATTGTTTTTTTATTCTCATCTCTTTTCTCGGGGGGTGAAAGCTATCAAATGTACCGTATCGTAGGAGCGATTGTGAGTTATTTGGGATTTCCACCTACTAAAAACCCCTCGGTGATCTTCTGTGACTTGACTTTGTTACGTCCATTTTATTGTTTCCTTAAACTTCTAAAGTTTTTTTAATTAATAAATTATTAAATAAGATAAGTATCTTCTTTATTTGTGGGATTTCTAGCTATCTTCTTCTATCATAAATCATCATCATCATCAAAGGTTATTAATGTTTATATATCGAACATGATTTGATATATTTATATGAATGATTACTTTCATAAAAGTAAAAAAAAACAACCAGAACTTTAAACCCATAAGGTCAAATGATTATAACAACAATAGAATTTCCACTGAATATCTTTTAAAAGAACAGTATACTCAATTAAGGTCTCTGTTATCTTAGACAATGTAATTCTTTCAAACTATTACTGTCTTCGTATTTCAGCTTGCAAAATAGAAAGGCAATGGTAAACGATCCCATTATCTATCTAGAGAATTGTCTCTGGAAGATGCGTCTGTTTTCCAACCATCACGATCGCACAGGCCAAGTACGAAATAGATCTTAATGCTAGATTAATCTTAATGCTAGATACACAAATTAATTGAAATTACTTTTTACACCTACAAAGTCGAGTTTATATTTTACTACATACATATATATCGGGTACTGACGATTAACGATGTTTTATTTTTGACTGCTGATATTTCGAGCCAGTTGCATAGCTCGTGGTCACGGCTAAACTGCAGGGGCGGGGGACACTGTTGACAAATGCTAATCAATTCCCTCCGCCACCGCAGTGTCGCCGTGGCCACGAGCCATGCAACTGATTTGAAATGTATAAAGTCTGCAATAATATTAGTTTAAAATCATAAAATCGAGTTTAGTTCCAACAGCGTTAGTGATTACGAGTCTCTAGACGATTCTTTAAAAAAATGTTAGTTATGATATCGTTTTTACCATATATTCTAGATAAATATAAAATAAATTAAAATTACAAAAAACACAACATGAGTTGCCCAAATGTTACGAACCTCGAAGAACTATTAATCTTAAGAATATTTGTTTCGTCCCAAAGTTTGTGTACAAACTTCTGTCTTAGCTTACCTATCGATATTGATTTCCTAAAATGATTGCTTAGTCTGTGCGCTTCTTAACGAAAAATAATTACAAAAGGCATTACCTTTTCCTACTTTGGCATATCTTTGCGAATTTACACAATTATGAATATTATTACTTCTTCATTCCATATCAGAGTCTATTTGATTAATAAGTCAATAGAATCAGCAGATGTTTTGCAACACGACTTAGAACTACAACGTTAAGTACCTTTCTTTTTGTATCGAAAGGAAAATCTTCAAAGATTCACAACCTTTTTGGGAAGATATCTGGATATGTATCTTACTCACTAAAACCCCCACCCTCTCACTCCCTTCACCATTGTCCAGTCCCCTCCCCCGCTGCTACACAATGCATGCAGTGGCTCCATAAAATCGAAATAGACAAATAGATCCTCTACTGCCTTATGTGTGACCATAACAAGTTGACATATTGCCGATTTGCAAACAATGAATGGAAATTTGTGAATAGCATTGACCATTTTTATTATACGATATATATTTTACTATAATACTCACTATAATACTACGATATGTATTATAATACTAATAATTAGTATAATATTCTCACGATTACCGCTTTTTAATTGCCGATATTTGGCCGTAACGCCACTTTTTATATATTGGAAGAATACGAACTTTTCTTAAGAATATATAAATCATCAAATGATCCCCAAGTCCAGGATGAAAGGACGGGTCAGATTTTTACTGAGTAAGGCCACACCCCATTCCTGCTCAGCCCTTAAGTTTCGCGAGCCACGGGATCTCGATCGGAGCTACTGCGACCCCGGCACGCATCGACTCTTCATGATACGAACTGGTTAAGTGGTTACTGCAGCACATAGACGTCCACAACCAATGAGGTCGTAGATACATGTTTGTTACCCCTGAGAACTAAGATGGTCGCCTCGCTTATAAGTGTAGCCGATACACCACTTACTATCAGATGGTTTGCATGCTTATCTAATACTTCAAGATGAAAAAACATTTAGGTATTTAGAAAAAGAACGAATTTTACAGATAATATTCAAATTAAGAAAACGGAAAATATAGTTAAAAAGTTTAAAAAAAATTAAGACATATTTTACTACTTGACAATATAATTTGCGCAACAATGGCCCAGTCATTCATACCAAGCCAAGCCTTCAATTAAGAAAATTAATACTTCCTACAAGCCATCTATGGTGCCATGCGTGGTCATTTATAGTGTGACAGTAATGGAGCCATAAGTCACGCTGTAGACGTCAGCCGCTGTGCCTACGCTATCAATGTCGCAAATACAGTGAAACTGTCATTGCAACCAATGTTTCCGACAAGAGTCCGAATTACTCGTAATCTTGAAAATGATAATATCCGTATTATTTTATATGATATCTAAAACTATGCAAATAAAAGTTAAAATTTAAATTTTATGAAAAAATATGTAAATAGAAAGCTATTAATGTGATGTTTTGGTTTATATACATTTAAGACTTGAAGATTTGTCAAAAATTTAAACATGTAACTCAAACAGCCTTTTCTTCACATTATATTTAAATGTTAGATCATAAACAGATAAACATTAATCTTTTTATGAGATTAAGTTACAATTCAACATGCAGTTGAGTTAATATAGGGGTCACTCACAGATGTTTCTAATAAGACGAAGGATGTATATTTAAATGAGTTGATAATCATACCACTCCACAGAATCGCAAGAACTGGTTCACGCTAGAATAAGGAGTGTCGCGCTACCTCTCTCATCAACATGAGATTGAGCTGAGATTCTGGTGATAGATATTTAAATTTCCTACGCTGACGATCCAGTTTCAATATCTATACAATTTTTTGTTTTCATGTGTGTTAAAGATGAGTAAATATATTCTTGGATTCTGAAGTCTTTGAAATTCTCAAGTTGTTAATTTTTTTACTTGTGGGGATAACAAACGAGCATGCAGGCCAAGTCGCTGCAGTCTATGAACATCCACATACTGCCTCAAACGAGACTGAGACGTAGACGCATTATTAGTCCAAAAGACTATTCGCTTTGTTTTTAAGTGTAACCGACTACAAATATTCTGCATTATGTCTACCAAGTCACACTTGCCGAGCCCTTTAATTAACCCTCCTTACACTGAGAGAAGACCAGTATCCGGAAAGTAATAACTAATAATAGTTGATAATAAATTTAGCAAGAAACCTTAACGGTCTATCGAACTAACGACAATTATCTTGTAAGCCGATAAAAATTATCATATAAAACTGTCGGTCCCATGTTTACCTATAGCGATCCGTCCCCTCATAAGCGTACAGATTGCGATACAAGACCGCGGTGAATGCGTTACATTATTATGCAAAATTGTGCCTTAATGGTACACCATGTCCCGTATAACTATTCAAGACCATACTCGACCCTATGTCGGCTTGGATGTCATGTAAATTTCATAGTAATCACTGTCATCCTGAGGCAGCTGTCCGTACGTCCATCAAAATACAAGCGTCCAGTCCATCAAACAACGCTAGAACGTACGACATACCGACTGTTACTTTACGTTATCTTTATTCCTTTTGCGTTCACATCCACCATATCCATTTAATTTTCAACTTTATAGCCTCTTAAAGTATAGCAAAGGAGCAAATTCACAGAATTCCTGTGATAAAGTTATAGTGGTCCGGATAACCAGTTACGGAAAATTAAATTCCAGTAGCGCCTGGATCACGCGATATTTATGAACGCCTCATGGTATGTAGGGATTAAGAAATCTTTAGTAGATTTATTTAAAACATTCTAGAGTTTATAAGTTTCTTAGCATACCTACCGTTCCGCCGGCCCGCCTGAATGTAAATATTGTGTGATGCCTAATGAAAATGTTAAATAACAGTTTCTCTCCTTAGGTCATTTTCTAGAAATATTAAATGTAAAATAAAATACTGCTGGAAGTTTACCATCAATTTTGATGAGCATCTTCCTTTTGTGTGATCTGTAATGCAGAAAACGAATAATAGCTAGTTTTTTATTTATTTTATTGCTTTGTATTTCCGTTTTATTCTTGTTTAAAAATTGAAACTTACTGCGCCATACCACCTAAGTTCCTACCTTAATGTTAGTAGTAGTTAATATTAAACTTACCTCAATCAATTGTCGATTAAATTCTCAAATAATTTCCCAAAAAAATCTCGTTATATCTAAGGCACATTCGAATAAACATAAATCTTTTCAACGTTGTTAAATTGTTAAATAATTATTGAAATTGCAATGAAAATAAAATTTTCTTTTCAGTTCACGTTCGCTTTACAAAAATATCAATATAATTGGCCCCTTACTAATTTTCAATTGTATCCCATGACCTTTTACAGTACATAAAAACTATCATTATATTGAGCGCTACCTCGTCGGTAATGATATATGTAATTGTAAATTGTATTCATTATTTTTATTCGCATATTGAATTCTCTATAGGCCCAAATTTATTCAATACTGGCGGTAACTAGCGGGTTCGCTTGGGAAACATAAGCTTAGACTGTAAACTTTCAATTTACTGTACTGTAAATTGAAAACTAGTTCAAAAACATGGCTGTCTCAATTATAGGTAATTGCTCAGTTCCAAGATAGTGTGCAGAACTATTGTAGTAAATTTAGATTCCTGTTACGTGTGTTATTGTCTTTGTACGAGTATATTTTCATAGCAGTTACGACATAGGGAATCCCAACATGGCACTTTGAGTTAAAAACGTTATTTGAAGGTCATTCAAGTCCATCAGAATAGTCACATCCTAGACTTTAGTTAGCTGATCTATTTCATATAGAGTTGACTACAGAACTTATCTTATTTTTTTGTTTGCTAAAACGATTATCTACGAGACAAATAAAAAAATAACACACCAATTCTCTGTAATGATGTGGACAAACCCTAAACAATCCTACATATCCACTCCTGTATCTAACATACCAGTATCAAAAGAAAAACTATATATAAACTACAGATATAACATAATTTATACAATCTGTATGTACACAATGTTAGCGTGTTGATTGCTATTTATTGCTTGGTTTTGAACTTGACTTCCGCGGGTCCGACCACTCGGTCCTTTCACCCACAACAAGCTCAGATTTGTGATCACAAGATTGTACATTCATTGATAATTCGTTAACAAACCCACTCAGTACAGTTACGCGACGGGTAAATTATACAATCTGTCTACGCTCGTATGTTAGTTTACTGATTACTATTTATCGTGTAGCTCTGAACTGGGATTTAAATATTATTAATGAACAATATAATAAACTTCAATATAAGTTAGTAGGAATAAAGATACTTTGATGAATTTTCAAGGTGCATAGTTCTGGAGAAAACAAGAAGCAAAGATAGGAATACTTTTGCTTAGTATAACTAGTTAGGTAAGCTTTCTTTCTCTATTTTTTCGTTATTTTTTGTTTATAATTTCATTTAGGGAAAATTTTCAAAAGCATATCTTTTGGTAACGCTCTTATCCACTAAAGCTAGTCAGGTACACATGTTATGCATATCGCCATTACCTGGCATGCCCAAAATAAGAAAGAAAGAATTCTGGCTAAAGACTGTTGATCAATGACTGCATCGTTCAGCAATCAATGGCCATGGCACACATTATTTTTCTCATTACATTTTTTTTTTATTTGAGAAAAGTAGCAAACAAGCATGCAAACCACCTGATATTAAGTGGTCGCAGCCCATAGACATCCACGTATAACCACAAACACGACTGAACTCGTATATGTGCTTGAACGTAGATACGTTGCTACTCCTAAGGACTAAGGTGGTCGCCTGGCTTCAAAGTGTAGCCGGCAAGCGCACCTCTCCAACCGAAACACAAGTAATGCTTTACGGCGGATTATGAAGGCGGCGGTGTTACCTCCCCGATCGAATTATGGTTCTCCCACCTTTAATAATATTTTCATCCATATTATAATGTTGTGAAACGGCATAAATAAATAATTTAAAGCATTAATAATAATACCGAAATAATCACAAACTACTCCACCTCCCTCGACAAGCTAACAGCACCGTAGGATACGAGCAGAGATAATAATATACATAGTAGGGCCTGCTCCTCGACGATGATACATATTATGAAGTAAAACACCGACATTTCGAGTGGTGCCATTGCTGACTGCAATAATCTAACTAACACTGTATTTATATTATTTTCAATATAGTATCTTTGAAATCATTCCTTATATATCGAGTAAAAGTCGATATTTTAATTGCACACTTCTGAATAGTATATTTGAAGTGCCACAAATATACACATGTGTAAAGCTTGACCTTTACCGAAGCTTCTTTAATATTAATATAACGGAGTTTTGCTGTACAAGTTCATTAGAAGTCTGGTATTTGTCGTTTTTCTAAGTATTTCTTGCCTAGTTTTAGAGATCTTTTATTTTAGCTTTAAAATTTTCTGCTATTATTGAAATACACATTACATTTTTTTTCCTTCTTACGAATATAAAATCAGAAGTAGAAAAAATACAGTAAATTTTTACTCTAAATTTGTACATTATTTTTCAATGCACCAGTAAGATTTTTTAAATTACATGACCTTACTTTTAAAAAGCTTTTTTAAAACCCGAAACGAAAATGTGCGACTGAAATTCTAAAATTATATTTCTCTTTTACTAGCAAATCGGCGCAGCAAAATATTTGCTTCATTAAAAACAGTGAAAAAATATAGGTACCAAAAAACTTTCTCATTAATGAAGTTAACAAAAGTCAACCTTCTTTATTTATACGGAACAATACAAACTGTTTTCACACTTGCCCCTAATACAATATTACCCCTAGACTTACACGGTAAAGGCTATATAATAGCCTAGCTCTAAGTAGGGGAAAAACTTGCTTGGCATTCAATAAGCGTTCTTGCTTCCTTTATTACCCGCAATACGTCTTTACCAGCTGCCAGCAAGCAGATGGCAGTGTAATTACTTCTAAGGGGTGACTGGCATTAAGCTCATTGTTTGATTGTTTTGCTAATGCTCAAAGGTGGAATACGTCAGGCGAAATAATTGCCACTAAAATAATGAGAATAAGACCCTCCGCCGTGTTGGTTGTGATCTTGCATAAGCATAAACATTTACATAAGAAACAAAATACATAATTGCACGTGCTATAGTTTTTGTTGTAGTATACAACGGTTGCATAACTGATGTAAAGTGGTCATTGCAGACCATTGGCATCTATGGAGTCCAGGTGTCAGTTACAAATGGCTCATTAAGCTTATTGGTACTATGTAGGAATTTTTCGTATAACTTGATATTAAGTGGTCGCTAGAGCCCACGAACATCTGCCTCCAACGTCACACATAACTGAAATCGTAGCTGATCTCTTTCGTAAATAAGCAGTTTATAACAAATTGTAGATAGTTTAACAAGTTATATAACAAAATTTTGACCGGGGAGGTACCGCCGCCGCCCTTATAATCCGCCGTGATTCAAATCTTGTGTTTCGCTTGGAAAGTTCCGATTACCGGTTACACTTAGAAGCAGCAGAGAAGCAAAGCGTCCATCTTTATTCTCAGGAGTAGCAACGCATCTGCGTACGACTTTAAATACGTCAGGCCTGTTTAAGGTTTTATATGGACATCGATATTTTGCAGCGACTCTTTAACATTAACTGACCCGCAAGGTCGATTGCTATTTTAATCATATTAAGAAAAATCCGTTCCTACCCCTTAATACTAAAATAGTCGTCTCGTACGTAACTGATCCGACAACTGTACCATATCATACATCAGATATACGGTATTAGTTACATGTTCACGAGAAAGCTGGCCGATTATTTGCAAGGGGGACATTAAACAACTGCTTATTGCTCGATTGTTTTGCTAATGCACAAAGGTGAAACAGGTCGAGTGAATAATTACTGAAATAAACCATTTGCGTACAGCAGTGAGGTGGCTAGCCTATTGTTATGAGAGTGCAAATCATCTTGAATTGTTTGCACCTCAAAGATAATACGAAACGGGCACTTATAATAAGTGTATTGCTTTTAGAACTAATGTTTTTAACCCACTACGACGAAGAAAGAGGAGGGCTATGATATTGACCGATATGTATGTATTTACGTTACCAAAACAATACATTCTATCAGGATAGAACAATGGTAAGCTTTAGGAAAAATGACATACTACTGCTATCCACTAAAATATATTACGTATTTCATATGTAATATATAATACAGAAATAAATAAATATCTTTGGACGCGGGCCACAAAGGAATACTCGCGTTGGAGATCTATGGTAGAGGCCTATGTCCAGTGGATGTCAAACGACTGAGATGGTTATGACGCTGATATACAGAAAAGTTTTTGTATAACATTTTCAGGTGAGAACATTTTCTAGATTCATACTTGTATGAAAGTGTCGTTCACACTTAGGACTTCATCTCTCCGTACTCAGGTTTTAATATTGAACTTCATGTTTTTACTATTATCGTAACATTTGTTCAGAACGTTGAGGTAGCAAATGCACAATCCACCTAATGGTAAGTGGTCGCTGCGAACCGTGGACTTCACCGTGGAGACCGTGGAGTTTTACAATTGGCCTTACGTACTTTGATATCCTTGAGAACTAGGTTGGATCACCTAAAATACCCTTCAAACAAGAATAAATTAAACAGAAGCATTTAACATTGCTGTTGCAACAAAGAAATAGGGTTAATACTGAAATAAAGCAACAAAAATTTTTACCATTCAGTTGTTTTTATCAACAATCATGAAGTAACCTTATGGTCACTGACACGCATGTACAACTATGTACATATAACAGGAGTCTCAAATAAAGACAAACATATGCTTTGTTACCCTTGAGGATTAATTTACTTGTGTACTGTGTAAATTATATATAAAAGATTTAGTATCTGGGTTTTATCTTAAACATTATTTAAGATAAAGCAAGGTCCCGTAAAAAGAAGGAAGTAACAGAGCACCGGCAATGCTCAAGTACCTTTATGTGTTTTTATTTTGTAAACACTAGCAATCATTTAAATCAACTTTTTTAAAAACAAATTAATGCATTTATTACGCTTATTCTCTTCAGAAAAAGGTGACTCGCATTCGCAGTCTCCACGGTAGTCTAATTAACTCGACAACTTTTTATTTCTTAAGCGGCATGATGGAAATCAAAGGATTGACTTCGTATTTCTTTCTTTCATTACATTTGTAATTAACATGATTTTTATTTCCATTAATTACCGTCACAGCGACAATATTTCCTCTCAAAATAGTTCATAACCTCACATTAAATTTATCTTTGTGTTTAAAAAAGAACTTATAAAGATGAGAGTTAAAATAATAAAAAATAATATTAAGAATAAATATACAAATAAAGATTCGTAATTAAAATAAATGTATATTTGTTATCATTATTTTTATATTAAAAGGCATGATATGTTGTGTTGGAGAGAGAGAATGAAAGTATTACAAACCGTCATACTGTTTGCCGTCACGCCATTTAAGTCGGCCTTTAATTCATAGCGCAGAAAAATCTAGTGCAAGACTATATTACACGTGTGTATATTACACGTACTAGTGTTAAATGTCTGTTAATATGAACATTAAGGGACGAGAGCTTTTAAAGCTCTATGTGGATACCGCCTACCATAGATTGAAATCTACACCACCTACACTTAGTGAGTCAAACTGTCCCTAAATGGAGTCCATGAATCTGTCAATATCTGTCACATTGACGTTATCTAAAATTTAATGTATCTGTTTCTCGCACTGTTTATGATAAATTCCTATTAGTGACATTAGCATATGATTTTAATATTTATATATAATTATAAATTATATATAATACATAAAGGCTTACCGGAATCATTTTTGGAGGACATGTGTGTTTCGCCTATAGTTCACGCCTTTCTGAAAACAAAAAAATACATTTTAGTTGTTTTTGACCAATCGGTATAGTCTGGCACAGAGTTGCGAAATCAGTTCACAGACATTTTACGATAAATTTATATAAATGTATATGGGGGTTTGTATATTGTGTGTATCCATGGCACGCACAGCACAGGAAACCTTAGTTATTAGTGGTATTGTTAATATTATATTGTATTTGTCCGGTGATATCCCGGTACTCCCCAAACGAAACGGTATAGTTGCCAGCTCCCACATGCGATCATCTCAGTTTTGAGAAATAAAAGGCACTTAATCATGATCATGATCTACTTAAGAAGTACACCTATCCTATATGGAGTTGTCTTTTTCATTGAAGAAAGTAGCAAACGTGCATATAGACAACCTGATGTTAAGTTTCAACTGCAACCTATGGAAACCACATGCACCCTCAAACAGATGTGGAGACATATATAAGTAAAGTCGCACGTACGAGTAGATGCGTCGCTTCTCCTTGAAACTAAGAAGGTAGCATCGATTTAAATGTTACCAGTAACCTCCCAACCAAAGCAAGAGTTGTTTCACGGCGGATTAAACTCCTATCACTTATCAACTGTTTATGGACGGTAGTGGTCATTCACTATCATGTAGATTTGGTACTCGTTTATTACTTCAATTGCATAAAAATAACGTACATACATATATTGTAGTATACTATATTCACGATATTGTGAATTGACTAACTTTTAAATATTTCTAAGCGTGGGTTGGTATGTGCCATTGTTTGTCATGTAACATCTGGACTATCATTAAGTATCATTTTAAAACAATACGAAATTAGATCAGAAGCTGTTGTAAGAATCATAAATTATAATTTTAGTAATGGTACCTTAGATATTGTCGGTGTGGGTAGATATACCATTGTTTGTCACGGCTTAACCATACAATAACATAGTAAGAATGTCATTATGTCGTAGGAGTTCATCATACAATCTATCTGTTACGTTGGTGTAAAACCGGGTTCTTACACCATTTTTAAAACGATCATGTTTTAGAACCTTTGATTGACTGATTCATTGAAAAAAATGATTGTATATTTCTTGCTGTAAAAAGTAAATGTCGCTAGGAACGACGCGAGGCGAACAAGAAGAAAGGATAGTACTTTAATTTCATAAGATCTTCATGTGATGTAAGCTGTCTACTACTGTCTACAAATCTTCCCGAATAGTAGTAAAGCAAATTATCTCCTATAATGAGTCACGTATACTAACATGAAATTATTAGAACTGTTTATTCTTTACACCTGCATTACCTCTAAGTATGATGGCCTAACAAATCGGGATCACTAAAAAAATTCAGAATATCAGTTTTCCTATGAGAACCCCAAAAAAAAAATCAACACAGCTTTTTACGCGTTACCTGCCTGCCGCCATCCACATATATCCACCAATGAACGAATCCTTGTATTTCGGTTACAGGTGTGTGGTTGCCAGGACAACACTTACAAAGGACAACCGTTTAACTTCTCTGAAGTAAGGTACGTATAACCTGAAATAGGATTTTATTCTCTTTAAGATTAAATGTACCAGTTAATATCGAGTTACCTTGTTTACTAGTCTTCTAAATTCAACAAAATCTCCAACTTAATGAGCATAAAACCCAGCATTTACCAAAAAACAAACAGACAAAGAGTTGCGTTTCTACTATGCTACAAACAACAGCATTAACTTAGATAACAGTTTATTCAGCCTACCATAAAAGCAAAAGATCGCTTCATTGCGCCGTAATTTAATTTGCTGTTCTACTTTCAAGCACACCTAGAAAGATGTTCTTTTAACGTACGACCTGTTAGCAAATCTGCTCTAGAAAACAGACTCACATACGCGTGTAATGCCTCCCTTTAACTGAAATGTATGTCAACATACTTAACGACGTTCTCAATGCTGATTTGTGTACAAACAGACACACGATTTACGATTAAGTAGTTCGTGTAGTAAATCTGAATAATTGCGACTGCTTCAAATGTAACCACAATCGAGGCTCATTGAAAGCTCAAGAATAACCTGAGATCCTTCAGTGTGCACAAGAATTCGAAATCAGTTTTACCGCGCTATTTCAACGCGCTAAATATTCATAAACTCATACTACAAACAACTCGTGGCCTCGTCGAGTATGTGGGAGGGTCACAAACGTGTTATTAAGATTTCAACTCTAAAGACAGCCGCTCAACTCAACATCGAGTCGGGCACTAAAATGTTCAATGAAAGCTAAGAATTGTTGGCTAATGTGTATTATACTGTTGTAAAGACGCGCCGACAAAAAGGAAGAATTGCAGGGCCTGTTAGCACGCCAGGATGGTGTTTGCACAAATTACATTTATCGCTTGAATAGCAATGACGACGGATGGAATTTTCTGACACTCAATTTATCTTCCGATGCGATGCCGCGACGCGACGGCAATAAACATCGTAGCATGAAACTGTTAATAGGCAAGGGGCAGGCGTCGGTCGCAGTCTGCCATTATAGAGTCAGATTGGGTGTACGGAATGTTTATTACGGGACGCCCACGCGACAAAATCAGCGACACGGAAGGGACAAATTGGTTGTTCTGTGGTTTCAGGAATGCTTATGTTCACGATCGTAGAAAGCCGCATAATTTGAGCGGTCGCCGTCCGTCGCAAGGTTGCGGCGTGAAATATTTGGTAGCGGCGGGCGCGGCGGAGCGATTTGCATACAATGAGGCGACACAATCGAGGGTGGCTCCTCGACTGGAAAGCCGTCTTAGTAACATTTCGGAAGTACCGTTCTTGTATCATCCGATATTTTATTGCCATTATTCAGGTCGGACGCCACTGGGCTATAGTATAGGTAGTTTGTCTGTCTATAACTACCATTTAAATACAGACGGAATAGTACATCAGTCGTATTAATGACATTAACTAATAACTGTAATGTCATTCTATTATTCATTAATAATATTTCAACATTATCATTTTCATTAAAATTCCGTCTTTCGATGGCGTTGTGGATATATACGAGTACATAAAGCCCCAGACCCAGATACAGAAATTTAGATTTCTGTTTATAAAATTCATCATTGATATGTATATAAAAATATTATTTATTCTTTAAATGAACAAAGTCACTTTATTATAAAAAAACAAAGAGTAAAAGTCACATATACATGTATATATTACTTATTTTTCTTTAGTTCTAAGGACTACGATTAAACGTCTTATATAAGTAAGAAATTCAGATATACCTACCTATCTGTATCCAAGCGCATATAAAACGGTCCTGTCCTACTAAAGGTACCTTTAGTTGCTATTTCTAGGAACTAAGGTGGAACATCAGAAGTGATTGTACCTTATATAACCCTATACCAGAACCCAACATGTTAACAAACCAGTTCCCTCATCAACTACAATTTGCACTTGAAGATGGTAGGACTATCGGTTGACAGGAGAGATCATCCGGCAAGTAGACCACTACCTTCAAAACAGACAAAACCTAATTACGAGTGTCGTTAGAACTAAATACGAAACTACACTTAATCAAGTTATTTCATTAAAAATCACAAAACAAAATACATTCAAAGACCACCCCGGAAGAAGATCGATAATAGATTTAGAAATAAAGATTTATTTCACAAAGAAACTTATCGCAAAGAGACAAAAAACCTTGATTAGATTTTGAACATGTCAACAGAATCATTCGATATTCCATTAATGGACTTTTTTCATCTTTAATCTAAGTCGATTTGCATAATGAATAAATTTCAATTCGATCAAATTTTTTTGGATCTCAATTCAATTTTGTAATTTGTGAGACTAGACGTAATTAATAAATAAATTAAGTTCGTTTATTACAGAAACATTTTTAGCTATTGATAGAATGTTGCGACATAAAACCAATACTACATACATAATATATCGTTTTGATGGCGCTATAACATGTCTTGAATTAGAACAACAATTAGTTATAAGAACACTTAACAGGTTTACTTTTTGCAACCGTTTCTAAGATGGACCTAGCTGGTTATTGTGAGGCTAGATATGCAGGTTCCACAGGTCTTGCCAGCTTCTTTTAAATGCAAATATAAAATCTTTAGAAAAACTAACGATGAACATATCAAACCTGGATTGTTATCATCGTGTTTTAAGACCATCGTGTACGAAAATAATCTTATTTTACAGTCTATATAATCATATTAGAGAACGAATGATTATCGAATCTGTAATATAAGACCGGAAATAATGTTATAATTTGTCATAAATGTAATATACCGTCACTCTGATTTCATTATATACCGAAATGCAAAATTTCCAAGGATTTAACAATCTTCAGATAGGACTTCGGTCCTGTATAAGATTAGATGAGGATATCCATGGACCGCAGCGACAACTCTACCTTAGGTGGCCTGCATGGTCTGTTACTCTTCCACCATAAAAAGGTGTTACCCTTGATTTGCCACAAAAGAGGAAAGCAGCACATATAGCATTCGACGATTGGCAGATGCTTCCCACGGGGCGGCAGGCGACGGACGGACGGTTTGACAGGATGATTGGGTGTAAGTATTCCGATCCTCGCCTCGCGCATGCTAAGTGCAGGCCCATTACATTTGGCATCCGATCACGAATCCCGACCATTGAGCCTTCGATTTTACTGTGTGAAATTCGCATAGGGTAAATTTTGATTCGACTATTCCCCTTTTCTATACCGAGTTTAATGATACTACGCATACCTTTTAAGTACTTTTAATAAAGATCCATAATTAAATAAAGAATAAAATAATCAAACATAGATTTTGTCAACAATATAGATTTTTTTCTTATTACAATAAAAGTACAGAATAAAAATTACAACACAAAGAGGCATGAGGGCATAAGAGAGCGTTATGCCATTTGCCATCATACCATACGAACTAGTCAAGTGAAAAATGGTAATTAGCCGCTCCATATTTAACCCAAAAGTCTTAATGAATTTACATCCAATTAATACAATTATAGAAAATGCATTAAATATAAAAAGATATCGAAATCAAGACGGTGGGCAGGAGGCTGGTGTGGTTACCGCAGCGTCGAGCAAGCTGGCGTGTAAAGAAAATATGATATTTAACTTTTTGTATTGTACTCGTACTATATTTTTGAGTTAACAATTATTCTTTGAATTTTCATGTTAACACATTTACAGACGATTATTCAATCTAGTTGATATTAAGTGGTCGCTGCAGCCACATCCAAATCCGAACTCAAACACAATCTGTCGGAGGCCATTTGTAGATACGTTGCTATAACGACACTCATGTTGTACAAATGCGAATATTACGAATGTATCTAACCACAACTGCACAGATCCAAATACCTAAAGATATAGCTTAAGTTTTTTCACTAATTTGTGTACACTGGTATCACGCTAATAAGGCACTTAATGCGCACGAAATAGTGAGGTTAGTAGCGTGTACTGCTAATTGCGGAAATAGTCAAAGGCTAGCCCAAGGCCATTAGACCGCCAAATGAAGGCAAAAACATGGGGTCAAGGCACTCTGCATGACTATGAATGTGAGACCGAACAGAACAAAGAACAATACACCATAAATTCCCGATTACGAAATTTTTACGTATTACATCTTAATGATAAAATCTGTGCCTCACGGAAGAAGGCATTCGTGCCTGAAAGATAATTCCAAAATGTTAATATAATCCTGTGTGAGCAACAATGTTATATACAAAAAAAGATTATGTTTAATTTTCAAAATAGTTGAATATATCGTATGATTAAAAGGTGGTAAAACATATCCGGAGAAGTACCAACGCGACGCCTCAATCATTTTGAGCATGCGGAAATTTCTACTTTCGGTGAAAATGTATGGATTCCCAGCTCACTACCTTACTTATTTATCGATCATTCGATAGAGTCAGATTGGACTCTTCTTCTATATTATTTTGTTTTCAGATGTTTGCAATGGCCATATAATATAAGCTGTTGTTACTTCAATTTAATAAAAAAAGTTAAGTATGGCCACACACAACTCTGCGACTCGCCAAGACTTGACCTAGCTCGATAAAGCTATAAATTTAACGATCGCTTAACCAACTATAATAGATAGATATGAGCTATTATTAGATGGGTACTACAAGCAATGGGCATTTATAACAAACGTCGAATGGACTTTAACAAGTAACACTTTCTACGCTGATATCCTAATGCTACGATTACCTGTATCGTGTATTCCACGTCTACATACAATGAATGATGAGTTCAAAGTAATCTGCTTGGCCGAATTTGAAATCCCAATATTCTGCTTGTCGAACGGTTATGGTAGCGTCACGCCAATATGTGTACTCCTTGGATTAGCAGTCAAGATCGC
>DWON01002119.1:0-21698 GCA_018251015.1 Phocides pigmalion okeechobee
TTAAGTGGTCACTGCAGCCCATGGACAACCACGTCCAATCTGAAATAGAACAGAAGTTCTATTTAAGGATGGACGCGTATGCGTTCCTACTCTTGAGGACTAAGATGGTCGGCTCCAGTAATGTGTATTCGGCAACCACACCTCTCCAATCGAAACACTACATGAAGAACATGTTGCTTTACGGCGGGTTATGAGAGTGACGGTGGTGCCGCCCCCGGCGAGCTCTAACGGCTCTGCCACCTTTAAAACCTATATTTAATACTTCTATTGTTATATTACAGATATTTTTTGTTTGCTTATAATTTGTAATTTATATCAAGCATGTCATGGTTATTACCTAAAATTGAACATAAACAAAGCCACAAGCGAATGCTAGTGATTTATAAAGTGCAAAACTACATAAAGGGTATACACAATTATTAGGTACGGCTTAGTCTATCGTACGTGAGAGAGAATTGCGGGTGGTGGAACGGACGCCGGGCCGGATACAAATTAAAACATTAACAATAGGTAAATCCCACGATAACGAGCGGCTCGGACCATTGTCACCCGCCTATGAAACTGGATTATTATATTTCAAAATTACGATACTGTATCCCACACCCACAAATACAATTAATGGAACAATAATTTAATGCACGGCGAGCACGAACGATAATTTACTGCAGTTTTATCGTATTACAATAACCGACCAATACGTGTTCAGGGGAAAATACGATTTTATAAATAATTGTTGATAATATTGTTACAGTACAAATTAAGCATATTCAAGAAAGAAAAAAAAACTTTAAAAATCGTAACTTTTAAGCAACGCAATCACTCTAATCTTTCAGAAACTCAGGTAAACAAGGCACTCATCATCATCATCGGGGTACGTCCCAGCCTCTTTGAACGGGGGAATACGGGCCTCGAGGTAAATCCTCTTTGCCCAGACCTGAATTCGGGTACGGGTACGAACCCCGGCTTAACTATAGTAGCCCTCGCTCACTGTTAAATAGGGGGGCTCGGGATAATACCTCCGGCATGCTCAACTCCCGCTGCGTGCGCTGTCCGCTAGCTGGTTCCGCCCGACTCCGGCGAGTGGTACAGCCCGCGGGCCCAAGCGACGCATTAGCGTGTGGTCCCGCTGGGCTCGCTTCACATCGCGGGTCAGGCGTCCGTATTGTGGTTGCGGGGCAGGGTTAAGGAGGAGTTTCCGGAAGGTCAGCGGACCGACCTTCACCTTTCCTCCCCGTATAAGCGGGGCGGTGACCGTTCTGACGCTGCGGCCTTCGCTCTTCTTCTCCGTGGAGGCAGCGACTGGTGCGAGGCACTTGTACCCTTTCCAACGTAAGGGCCGGGTGTCAAAATCTCGGCAAGCGTCCTCCTTTTAGTCGCCTCTTACGACCGGCAGGAAGTACCGTAGCGCTATTCTGGTTCCGCGCTACAGGTAGGCACTAACTGCTTGACCTTAAACTATCATGAATAATGTTTAATTATTAACTGTACGTTTTAGAAAGAATATAAACTTAAAAGTTAACGAAATTGTTGGAGGATCTTGTGGTTCTGAGTCTGATAAAGAATGTTCAAGACTTGATTTCAAGTTAAGATATTAAATTTTAAAACCTTAATGGTTATACAGCTAATATTGCGTAAAATGCGCGTTCCAATAAAGATGATTATAACTTTTTTAGAGCACTTAAAACTAATGAAATAAAATAAGAAACTGTAAGTGGTTACAGAATGTGTAGGTACCCATAAAAATGTTCAATAGGGAGACGCGCTAATGAGCGGGCATAAAGTGTAACATCGTAAAAGTAGCGCATTAAGCGCTGGCTGCCAGAAACTATAATCTATTCGAAGCTATATTACTTAGCATTTTACCATTTTCAGATCTTGGTCAAATGTAAAATTTCAGTTCAACGATCGAGCTGGTATTATTTAGAAAAAAATAAAAATCAAGCGTTTCAGGAAAATTCCATTATTTCAGTTTAAAAAAAAATGATTATAAACTCGACCTACTTCAAATAAATTTAGCGTTCCTATTCTTTAAATTTAGCAATTTTTCCAAAGAAAAGCGTGTCCATTTCCGGTAACTATAAAATTATCGCTCTCTTAGGTCTCTCATTGGTATTGAAAAAATGCTCCACACTTGATTGAACATCAATTTTAGTAATCATCTTAATCAGATTATTATATAGCAATAGTACATATCTATGTTGAACTGTTTAACTGCAGCAACGGCGGTACCTGTCTTGGCGGTTTACTTCTATTTCGCACGTTATATATCGTGAAATTCCGAAAGAACTTTGAGAAAGTTTTTACGCCGCATTTGCACGGTCAAAGATTTCTCACCGTAAATTGACACTAACTCTCGATTAATTTTATTTACATTGTGACATTTGAAAGAGTTTTTGGGTAAAAATATATAACTGCTCCTAATTTGTAATTATAAACTTGTATTGACGAGGCTTTTTTATCGCTAAGTAAGTTTGATAGAAAATAACAAAATTAGAAAACCTATGTATGTTTCAGTTGTTCTACGTATAATAGTTACTTGGTATTGACTCATAACAAATTTAGTTTTCCCCGAAATAACACCTATACGATTTATTGCGAGCAATTGAGATTGAGACTGACATTTCATTGTAAGAATAACTACTTTGAAGTCAGGTTATTAAGACAGGTATCATCATACCACGTCTCTCTATCGTTAGGTTATGAAAATTGTGATACAATAAAATACATATTTCTGATTAACTAAGTTTCGCTCTTCATATTCATATTATCATTAGTTGGATTTTATTTCATACATGAATTATTACATTACAACTCTAAGAGAATCGTAAGCACGAACGGTATAGGGTACCTAATATCAATCAAAACAATACCAATGGTTGCATATAATTTTGAGCTTAATATTATATATTGTAATTACGTTTATTGTAACTGTCATTAACTTGTGGATAATTTACTACTCAACTCTCCATCTATGTATTTTGGAGTCTTAAAGAAAATTACGAGCAAGAGCTTCGCTTAACAATACTTCAGAACTTTTCGCTATATAAACTTTTAAAGTTCTGCGGATTGAAACTTATGACGAATATAAAGTAATTGTTAGTCGATGATTCGGCTTTTCAGTAAGCTTCTTAAGTTCTATTTTTCTTTATTTTTTGGCATATTTGAGTATATAGTAGTTAACGATAAATATTCAGGCTTGTGCATGTCGTAGTCACACCCATAAATATCAAATATACAAAAAACCTAGCTAAAATTGTTACCTATATCCTAGTACAATATTATTTATATACTAAACTCGTCCAGTTTATGATCTCTGTCAAGGATCATCGTAATTGAGATGTCAAGACGGTATGAAGCGCAAAAAGGTCTATTCCATACAAAATGCACAATATTAATGCAGTAATATTACTAGTTTTTACCCACGGTTTGGCTCGCGTTGAAGCCCTTAAATAAATGTCAAAAATCATTGCTGCGAGTAATAACTAAAAACATAAACTGATAGCTAAAATAAAAAAGTTTTAGTCTTGCTTGTAAGTGACAGAACAAAATAAAATGAAAAATACATTTTTTCAAAACAGCAGAAGCTATAGTCAATAGATATTAATTTGATGGCTTTGAAGTTGCTAGATTTTAAAATTTTTTGACAAGCAATTATGTCTGCCAAATTATTTTTTTGAATTATTTTTTAATAAAAAATATACAATGTCCTTTTGAATACCTCTAAGAATATGTGTATAAAGTTTTATAATAATCGGTTGAGTAGTTTTGGCGTGAAAGCGTAACAAACAAACTTACATTCACATTTATAATTAGTCGGGAAGTAGGGATTCCTCTTATAGTTATTTAGTAAATGAATTACCTCGGAGCGCACAATAAAAAAATTATCCTCATTTGCGACGCACTAGTGCAAAGGCAATATAAATATAGACTTTTTGCTTTATGACCGTATCGTTGTTTGAGGCTAGAATTGCTGCTTTGCAAGAGCTAGGCCACTTTATATTACCACTACTAGAATATTTCCTCTACTTACCCAAAGCAATGGAAATGTTCGTGTATTTTTCAGCGTTAGCATATCGTTACTAAAAGAGTCAGATATAGTAAGGCAATTAAAAAAATTCAAATACAAGAATATCGCGCCGACCGTTCAATATCTTATTTTCTTTACTAAAAACAAAACATTTAAAAAAATGGAAGGCGACACATTTTTTTTAATATAAATTATTCATCACATTATATATATATATGTAATAAATTTTGTAATAAATAAGAACACAATAAATGTCTATTTACATTTTTATGAAGCTATTCTGGAAAGAAATTAAACTTTAATTTCTTTCTTTCAATATGTATTTTTGTATAATGATACGTGTAATTATTGCTCTTAAATGTCTTTTGGTCATGGTCGGAAGTCCATCTTTGCAATTAATATTAGTAGTAGAACGCTAAGCAATTATGGAATTTACTATTTAATGGCTGACTGTATCGGTGATACAAGCAAGTCTGTTACTTCAGGATCTACAGAAAATATAAACTTAAACATCAAATGAAAGTTATGTAACATTTTGATCTATTTTTCGGGTGTATTCATGCGTATAGTTGCCATCTCACAAAGTAAATTACTGTAAACATATAAATTTTCATAAACAGAGATCATTAAAATACAACAGTCATATATTAAGAACTAGAATTGACAGGCAAGTAAGTTCTACAAAAGGGAATAATATGAATTTTAAGAATTAATAAAAGTGCAGACACTAAAAATGGTTATTTATGATTTTTTATTTTTATGCAGTAATTAGAACAAACCGTAATCTTAACGTGAACAAAAACGTCGAGAGGAAATGTAGAAGATATTACGACTTCTCCATAAACTTCCCAAAGGAATTCGGATTAATAATCCACAGATGATTAATGGACTATGACCTATTCACATTTTCAAAGCGTCCTTGGGCCTAGGAAGTAGATCAGTGCTAGATTGATGATGATGAATTTAAACATGTAAAAATGTTGCTAAAATTAAGTAATTTTAGTAACTACTCGTATCAACGGTATCGGATTAAGGACTACTTTAAATTTTAACTTTGCCGCAGTACACAATAGCGTACTTCATCTGCCTAATATATCTAGCTTGGCATAGATTTGTATTTATCATTGTCAGGGGCTAATGCAAGCTTAATAACGAACGGCGCGACACGACGTAGCTCAGTCCAGTACATCAAATTAGTGCACTCCAATGTGTTATGCGACACAATGCATTTGTAACCTTCACTCGATGCTAGTAATATCGCACAGCGAGGCGAGGACGGCAGGCTATACCGAGAGTAACAAGAGGTTAGATAATAAACCACGTCGTATCTCCGCTCACTAAATCTCTCTGGGCATGATAGCCCCACAATCGCTTTCATAGTGGCTCTTGTTTCACGCACCGCCTACGGTTGCCTCGCTATTATAATAAAATTGTACCTCGCAATACTTTAAAATAGAAAATACTGGCTTTTTTATCCCACGTATCGAACAATTTGAAAAATAGCTCTTCATTTTCTGTTTGTACGCATCCTATGCTTTCAAAGTTATTTATGATAGTTAACATAAATTTACATGTGAGACTTTGTTTTGTGTTACTGACTTAGTTGTTAGTTGGTTCTAATTCAAAGTTAACCACGACTAACTGCGTTGATCAACCAAGCATTCGGTCGTATTCGGTCTGAAGTTAGTACGATCCGAGATGGAATTCAATTATGTCGGGGAAGCTTACTTAAACTTTTTATTAAGAAGTCAAGTAATGGCGTGTTTAAAATTAATTTAAGCATAAGCGTCCTTCTGAGAATATTATACATTACTTCCTTGTTATTTTTGTTTTATCCTCAAACATAATTTTTTAAGTAAAATGTATTTGAAGATTTCATATAATAAAAGAAGATTTTTACACAATATTTTAATATAAGAATCAATCAATAAAAGTTATGAAAATAAAAAATGTATTTGATTGCAATAAAAATCGTACTTACGCTTTCCGAGACCTTATAGAAAAACTTTTTTAATATCAAGGCGTAATATTCCGTCTGTTCGTTTGGAGACACCTATTTAAGACAGTGAAAACAAAGGGCTCTTATGTGAAAGATTCCCAAATGAAATTGTGTTCCGGACCGGCTGCGGATAAAATTTATAGCGAAGCTGCAATACCGTTTTGTCGCGCCACGAGTGAAATAAACTTCGAAGTATTAATCGATATTGAAAATATATAGTATCCGCGTAAGTAATAATAAACGGACATACGACGTTTAATACTTCCTGATACCCGTGGGAGTTTAAAGTCAATTCACACCCCTGATAACGGGCATAGGGATAACATTCAAAACAAAGAATGAAATGAATTTATTTTGTTTAGCCCCGTAAATTGGCATTTCAAATTGACGACTGCTATTTTTATTTTAGTTTGAAACAAGTTAAACGTAAGAAGTTAAATAACATAAAAAATATATATTAAAATATATTTTAAATGTTTCTTTTTGTATACAATTTTATTGTAAGGCTTGTTTTACCAAAGTTTACTGTACTACTCAAACCGTCTGTATTTGTATTTTATACCGTCAGTTTATTCGGAGCCACGCGTTAAAAAGTTTCACTGTACACAAAGAGACAATATTTGCCGGACGCTTTGAATTCCGATTAGATTAACATGCCATGTCGAAATTTCAAACAAGGTAAAGGCAATAAATGTTTGTTGATAAAAGTTCGCGTTCAATTGCAAATATAAATTGGTAACATGTTAATACCAAACGGGACTGGAAATTGAAGACTTCCATATAATTAATGGATTAACTTATATAATACAACGGGATGGATAAGAATATCATTAACAAGGAATGCGCTTTTAATAAATTGTACGATATAATAAATAAACAAAAAAATATTTACAAAAACGAGACTATTACATTTTAGTAATGAAAGATTTTTTTTTAATAGAACATACCTTTTATAAATTACAGTTATTAAACCGTGTTACATGCTCTTTCTCCGCTTGCTGCTAAAATGTAACAGGTGTTTATTATTATTATTTATTATATTATTCATTTCTATTTTTTTTTTTAAGTATTTATTTTTTGTGACATCAGCTTTGGTGCACGTCATATAAGAATTATAATGACGGTTCTAATCGTGTTATACTTATTAAATCTTCTTATCATTAATTTGATACCCATATCCTAGAGGTTACTCTGATACTCTAGAAGTAATAAGTCGTCATCTTCCTTACATGCGCCATATTGGATAAAGAATGGCGTCACTTTTCTTATTGTGTTGCGCTGATTAAGCCTTTTCATTTGATATCCATATCATGGAGGTTAATGTGGAAATGGTGCATCGTAATTTGATGCTGTGTTGACCATATTAGATTAAAAGTAGTATCGTATATTGGTATACGGGAACCAAATGTGTGTGCCAAATTTCGGTACAATTGAATCCTGGAATGTAGGTAAATTTAACTTGGAAGATTTGATTACAGACACCGCGATAGGTGAAAGCACATAGACAGTAAAAGATACCATTAGACAAAAGGTCCCCATCTTGTACAAAGATGGATCAAAGAAGGTATACAGGGACAGGGACAAATTACAAAACCAACCTACCAACCAACGAACCACAGATGCATGAATAAGAAATTATAATATCTGTCAACGAAGCGACTAAGCTAGTATTGCAATCCAAGAAGGTCTTTCCTACATAGTTATCGCTACAATGCAATAATTTTGAAACCAATAATATAACTTTGACTGTGCACGTGAGGTAACGAAATTGTCGAAGAGATATCCAGGAGAGTGGCTGAAACGTCCCCCATGGGACTGAAACCCATAGTCGGTATATCAAAAACCTTCCACCGCGCTCTTCCTAAAGCCATAGCAAAAACACCGCTTGCATCAAAGTGGCATAACTCTCCAAGGCAGAGACATGCCAAGGCACTTGTAGCAGGTTTCTCGCGAATATACTCAATACTCAATCTTAATCACAAACTTTTGTTATTAGGTAACTGTTCCGTCTTATGTTTTAGCGTAGCCTTAATAAAATCATTTTAAAATTGAATTATCAGTAGTAGTAGTAGACGAATCAACATCCTCTGTGAATACCCTGCATTATTTTTAAGGGAGCCTATCTATTGGGCCCATACTTTAAAAAATTAACGCCATAATTCCCAATAACATCGTATAGTGAACTATATGTTTGTGATGGGGAATATATATAAGTAACATAAAAGGGGCTGGATACAATATTCTAACACTTTTCGCAATGACTACATGATTTATATTGTAACTCTTAACATACAGTGAATAGTAATAAGAAAATAATTACGCTGTTTTACTACTCAAAACTATATTGATTATTATCAAAAGTACGCACATAATTTCTATTTTATAATATATCTGACATTTTAATTTTAGTTTAATATTATATATTAATAACGGATAGTAGAAAAGATAAAGTTGTATTATTACAGAATAGCTCAAATGATGAAGTAGTAAATAAATAATAATACACATAACATTTCATTTTAGCTGTAATCATGGAATGAAATGGAATTAATCATTCACCTGCAAATACAAATAAAAGGGGCCGCGCCAAAGTTAATTCAAAGTAATCAATGATATACGTTCACGTTACAGGACGTAATCACGGGCTTTATACTGAACAGTCGCTTACGGGAGTTAGAATAAGGTATCCAATATAAATAGGGGCAGGGGAACATTTGTCCGGCGAAATGTCCGCCTGCCAGGTCAGGTGGCACACGGTAAAAGCGTTGAAAGCATACATAAATTTACACGATGTGGAGCTGTATAGGACGCAGGTGGCGCCAAGCACTACAGCCGAGAAGCCTATACAAGTATACAACTACAACCATTAAGGTAAACATCGCCCCTACGTACGCTTTTATGTTCTATATGTTACTCACATTATAATAGCAATTTTCAATCGGATTCAAAGTTTTACACTTTCCACACTTTTCTATTCGAAGAAAGTAATCTTACTTATACGACGTTGCAATCAAAGGTTGTTAAAGCGACGTGTGTGCGGGTGGAGATAGGAGGTTCGCTAACGAAGTAAACAATCGTCACAGACAATCGCTCCGACTATGAGCGAGCTAACAGCGGCTCCAAGACAAAGGGTTGATGAATCTGATTATTTTGTTCTACTGTTTCCACTCCCGCATGAAATCTAAACAAACCTTTCGAACCATAGATCCGCCCGCCATTTTACTCTACCGCGTAAACATGGTTTGTGAAGCACGTAGCATGGATAAGCCCCTAAATAAACTGATGAATAATCGTGAAAGCGTAATTTGTGTAACAACCACATAATACACGAACCTTTTAGTAATACATTTAAAAAATATATATCTATAATATAGATTATTCAGAGTAAACATGAACCAATCAATTATAATAATACAAAGACGACCAAATATGTAAAAAGATCACCAATCTAGTCTGTTATCAGAGAATCGGGTTTAGAAGAAATAAGTTTATAAATCACTATGTTATGGATCTCAGCAACTTTATACGTAACTGTATCTATTCCACTATAAATCTAAAGATCCTCTACTGTGGTGGCCAGACAAGTGATAAACGTGCATATAAAATCACAAATAAAATACTTTATAAATACATAATTCAAATAAAGAGCGTTTCTATATACGTTATAAATAAATGGCTTACCACCTAAGAGAAAGTCACATAAATGTTTGTCCTGGTTGGGAATCGAACTCACTACCCCTACTTAGTTGTCAGCATCACAAAACATTAGATGAAGAGGCCCAGCGATGACTGTAGTCTTTATATGTATAGCACATTCTCCTGTTTTAATTAACAGCAGTTTGCAACTCGACGGTACATATATTATTCAACAAAGCATGGTGTAGACTCCTTTGGCTACCATTACGCATTCCGTCGGACCGCTCAGTGCATGCCAGCTTGCCGCGGTCGTGTTCTACAACAGACGACAGCAACACAGGGCAAAGTGACCAACCATCCACCAAAATTCCATTCCAGTATCCAACGTTCAGTACAACATGTTTTGCATATATTACGTAATTTATACAAGTTTACAATTAAATTACCTGTTTGAATAAAATTTATTTTCATAAACACGTTTTATTTGCTATTAAACTGAACTTAAATGTAGAAAATATTTTATTTTAGAAGTATTGTATTCGGTAGTAATACACAGTCTACTAAATTATTTGTAGTAACCGTAAATAATAAACAGTTCCTTAACAAACTAATTAAATCATTTGCAATAAGTCAACTTTTATATACATTTATTAAAGAAACATATATTGAATAAAGAATTGATTGGACATATTCATTTGACTATAAAGCGTGGGCTTTGTTTCGCTTTCGTACAAATACTTCATATTAAAAAAATATTTCTACTTTTCAGTTAAGTTTGACGTTTTTAGGTTTTTTACATTGAATTTTTTATATTATTGATTAGTCGTGTAACAGAATCAAAAGTAATTTCCATTTTATCGACATTAATTTAACCTAAAAAATCAGAAATATTTTCATCCTGACATTCCAAATGACGTAAGTAGAAGCGTGTTAAAATTCAACAATATTACATCCAACGTTCCGTTTCACTTCGCAGAATAGTGCTCCCAATTATCATTAAGTAATTCACTAATCCTATTATGTCTCTGCAACTGAACTTTAGTATTCTGTGGTCCCTAAGTATCAAACTTCGCCAATATATTTCAGCACCAAGAACTGGGAAGGTTTACTCCCCAACAGAAAGAAAGGAAGCGAGCGTGCAATGCACGTTATTTACGACTCGCGATTCCGGCGCTGTTACACTACGAAGGAAATCCAGTTCAGTTGCACCCGATGCAGTCTCGCTAACAAAATATTTAGTGTGTTATTTACATTTATATTTCATTGTTACCTAGGGCGGTATACAAATTTATAATAAATTAAAATAAGATAAATGTATAATGTAATATAATGTTACAAGCTGCTGTAATCATGAAAACGCTTTCTTAAAAACTCTTACTTTAAAGAAATATATTTCTTTCAGTATTTTGTTTTAATGCCCAAATAAATAAATAAGTCAGTCTATAACAACATACACAAAGTTTAAATAGAAAACAAATAACTCATACTGAGCGCCATTGCCAAGGCAGTCTAATCCATGCGTTAGCTATTTATATACACGTTCAAAATTAGGAACAGTCACCGCTATGAAGTATGAATAAAAAGAATGCTGCGTTGTCTATTCATATCTTCTAATTTATCTAATTCGTCACGAGATTACATGACCGAAAATTTTTGTTCCTAATACATATGTATTAAAAGTACCAAATTATATTTATGATAATCATGAATTAAGGTTTCTGTTTTGGGTATGAAAGTTTACGTTTATCTTTGTTTAAGTCCATGGCATTCACGACACAGGGCTCCCAGTACAGGGTTATGAGTGTAAAACGCGTTATTATTATTTTCCGGTAATAATAAAACATATTTTATTGCCTACTGCAAATAAAAGAAAACTCGCGCGCGCTCGTAACTTTGAATGCAGCATCAAAGATACATATTTATCTGGGGAGCAAACTTGCAAGCGTTCCAGGGACATAAAACGTTACTTAGCGAGCCACAAATCCTCGTAACGCTAAGCCGAGATAAAACACTAAGCTCGCGCCACAACGAGTCGGAGCTCAAATTTTTCACCTGCGGGCTGCGCTGCCGGCCGGAATGTGTGCCACACCGGATATTCTATAATGAAACTCGTGCTGCCTCATTAATCACATATTAGATTTCATTTCGGTTCACACGAGTTTTTCACACTTTTGTGAATTGTTTGATTTCACTGTATTTCAATCTTCATTCAATAATATTATAAAGAAAAATCATTTTAATATATCTAAGTTCCGGTTAGCGAGACAATATCAGGCTTTCACGTAATCAGCACTATCAGGTAAATTTGAATACTTGATATATATACATTAATTCAAATACATTTAACTATAACATATCATAATACTTGGTGCGTACAAGTTTACGACTGATATAATTTTCTATTCTATTCTATTCTGGGGATTTTAAGTGTTAAGTCTTTCATAGCCCCTAAAATAAGGCACACGAGGACCGTAATAAAACGTTTCACTAAGACATTTAGCAAGTCGTAACTCCACCTTTAACGTGGATTAACGTAAAGTGTAAAAGTAAAATAATTTGAAACAGAAGTTTTATAGGGCTTTGTCCGTAACGCCGATGGAAAATCCCGTAAATAATGGACATTGTAATCTTTGATATAAATCCACGAGGCCCGATCACATTTCAGTAATTCAATGATATTTTCCACGAGAAGCATGGATCGCGCGGAGAGATCCCCAAACAGACAAGAGTAATAAAGCCATTAATTCCGCTTTACGCGCAAATAGCATAAATCAGGCTGTAGCGCCTCGCACCACAAGACTGTTCGGAGCGGCGCATCGCCCAGCCACGGGTAAATTAAGCGCCTCCCGTACGTCCTCTTATAAGCAAAACCACAAGCCAACATCGCTCCTAAATTAAATCAATCGGTTTAAAATACCGGAAGAAAATAGCCTTTATAAAATCCGCTGAAACGACGTTATCGGTCCCTGCACTAAGATTTATGTGACGTCTTTGCTCAATAGTAATTCAGGTACAATAGTTAAAGAAAATGGCTTAAAATAAATTGTTCTTTTACTTTTTTTACATTAAAGAACAAAGAAAATCAACTTCATCGATATTATATCAATGTAATTCAACAATTCTCTATTACTTTGGGCAATACAACAATAAAATAATATACTATGCTATAAGGATAATGATATATTTCTTTTATTATGAAATAGTAAGAAACGGGCATGCAGGCCACCTGATGTTAAGTGGTCCTGTAGCCCATGCACAACCACGTCCAATCTCAAATGGAACAGAAGACATCGCCTCCAATAATGTGTATCCGGCAACCACACCTCTCCAACCGGAACACAATACATGAAGAACATGTTGCTTAACGGCGGGTTATGAGGGTGATGGTGATGCCTCCCCGGGCGAGCTCTGACAGCTCTACCACCTTTCATTATATATGTGATACAAATAATAGCATTGCATGGCACCGTTAAGAATTTTATTACTTTGTAACTGACACTGCTGTTGTCGATCCATATATTTAAAGACATAATTGCTCGTTACCTTGATTTTTAAAGTGTATATTCTGACGTCTTTTATAATATCGTACATTAGAGACTTATTTTTAATATCGTACATTAGGAAAATGTCCGACGGCATTGAAATTGTCGTCGATTGTTTAATATGGTATTCCCCCAAGGTTATTTAAATGTAACAAACACCAAATAGAACATTAGTATTACATGAAGTACTTAAATAATACAATAAAATTCAAATATAAATATATAATATAAATAATGTTTATAATAAACATATAAAACTTTTATCTAAACATAAATGTAACAAGCATATACTTTTAGATTTATTGAAAATCAGGTCGAATTCAAAAATTATAATCGTCGAGTCAGTGGCTCAGCGTGAAACAAATCATGAGCGGACCGGAGTTAAGCAAAGTAGTTAATCCTTTTGCCGCAACGTCATTACAGCGCCATCGGGTCGTCTAGCGCAACAACTGACATCAATTAATTTGCTTCTTGATATAATAAATTATTTTATATAATACATTAATTCGCTTTTCAATCGAACAAAGTATGAAAAATATGCACTAGGAAAAGTACTTTTATTTGTAACTCATGAGATTTCTAAAAATAACTCATAAGCTCACTTCTAATAACAACTCAATAGAAATCTATTGCCCTAACTGCGCCTCACAGACTGGACTCGGTCGTAGGATTATCGAAAATTAGATTTTGGTAAGACGCTGGAACCGTCGAGTGGAGGCGAGCGGGGCAGCGCGCTCTGCCGGCGCTAAGTCAGCACTGCCATCTCCGCTGACAACTCGTACCGATAAAATTTCATTATCCTTTCCATTACAAAAACAACCACGTTTGTTTTTACTGCAGTCTAGTTAACGTTCAATTCGACATTTTCAACACCGTCAAGGTAATCCGAACTAAATAAAAAAATACAAGATAAACATAATAACTCCTTTAGGAAATCGGTTATAAAAGATTTAAGGTTACATACTTTCACAAGAGTATTTAAATTGGACAAGAAATATGGTAGTTATATTAATTATAAATGTGAAACATGCTATGGAAGTAACACGATAGTATAATTAAATAAGGTTGATAGGCTGTTCATAATTCGGCATTATACCTGAGTGCGTTCATGCGTGATAATAATATGAATAACCGACGTGTATAGAATATTCAGAAATCTTCTTAGATGTAATATGTTGATTACATTGTAGCAATTTTATTATATAAGAGATATATTAACATTTGTAACTAATTATATTTCAACCTAATAATATCATTTGAAACAAAAATATCTATTACATAATGGTAGTACATTTTATGTAGTTAACAATTATACAAGCTATTATTAGTACAGAAATAAAAATGCCCACTGGAGGTTAAGCACACTGAGTCATTCTAAATAAAAAGGGTCGCTACTAAAATAAATTATTTCCCGATGCGGCCGTTTCGATTCAAATTGAAAGAGCGTCTCTGTATAGAGATTTCTCTAGCCACGATAGTAGAGAGAATACAAATAGGCACATAAACGGAAACAAAATGGCCTCATGAATCGTTTGGACTTATGTCTTCCGATAACTTATCAACGAAATATGTACATATGACTAAAAAAGGAAATTTGAGTAAGTGTTATTTCTATGAAGTAATATCTTTTGCACAAAATGAGCTCCAAGGTACGACTACAATGTATGTATGTACGTACATATCATAAAATTTTATAGTTTTGACTCCCTTTTATCTTTACCAAAAATAATTATGTTAATTTGCAAGGCAAGTTAATACAAATTACTAATTAAACAAAATATTAAAATAGCACAAAATCGTGGAATAAGTGGTTAAGCGTAAAGCTTAAGATCGATCAAAATGGAGGACCACATTGAACGCCCGACGCCCCACTTAGAGATATAGGAAAATAAGTCAAGGTACTCCAGTCTTATTATCTGGGGTCGAACGTATCTAATATACAAATTAAGTTATCAACTTTGTGCTCATTAGCATTCTAAGAACTTAGAAATTTGTCATTATCCAGTAGGACGGGGTTGAATTATTTATTCAATACATATTCGTAGTCAGCACACGTTCTCAATAGATAACTGGCATAATTCGCGCAGGGATGGCGCGCATCCCCACGAAACAATAGCAGATTATCAAGCGAAACGACGCAAATAGTCGTCGAATAGGAGAAACAGGGCAGCCTGTTTGGGTTAAGGGCCCGCAGAATACCCGCGCCGCGACTCGAATGCCAGATGAGCCGCCCAACTCTCAGCAGCCGATGACCAAACGCTTGTTTTCCTACATAAGATTCTATTACAATGACTCAATCAATATTTTTTGTCATTCCATTAATGAATTCAAAGAAACGGTAATGAAATATACTATGAAAATATATTTAAAATGCTATCTCAATTTAAATTTAGAATCTTTCGAAATAATTCTAAATAAATCTAGAATAGAAGGCTTCATTAACAGATACTCAAGTCTATTTTGCATTATTAACTTCCTTTCAAAATGAATAGTTGTTTATACTTTATAAATATTACGTAGTTTCTTTCTGTAAATTTATTGCGTATTTTATAAATCCAATGGCATTACATAAGACGAGGATTAAAAATAATTAAAAAAAATAAACATCGATAGCTAAACTAGTACGGCTAAAACAAAAAGACATTCAACATTGAAATATTACAAAACTAAAACGATTAAAAGCATAAAACACTCATAACATTATACTGCGAACTAAAACATTCCAATTCCGCTGCTTTCAACAGCGGATTAAATGAAGTGGATTCTGTAACAGCGTTTAATTGAAACGGCAATAAGTACAAAACAAACACGACATAAAACCGTTTAAAATCGTTTAAAATTGTGAATACCGCGACAATATTATCACACGCTATTGTTAATTATCTCGATATAATCGATTATCGATGACTTTATAATGTACCAATCTGGAATTTTAAGCGCGTGTAAATTAATTACGCTCTCTTTCAATAACCGTATCCCTGTTTTTTACATTTGCAAGTAAAATCATTTATGAATCATAAAATGGAACATATTACTGTAATGATACTACAGAAATAAAGTATCTGCTATTCTTATAGTTTTTTACTTAGATAGTATTACTTAGATACTAAATCTTAGAACATACTTACCACATTTTTTTATCGCTAAAACACAAAATTAAGCAAACTATAAATTTCTAATTATTCCAATCCAACATATTTGAATAGGAGACCCATGGCAGACTTAATAGTATTATGTGACAATTCAATTAACCGTGCGCGCCCTAATTATGTCTCAAAATAAGGAGCCTGCTAATAGTAGCGCACGGAGGATAAACAGTGCGACAGTAGGTTCGTTGAAAAAATAAAGGCGCGACGACGCCCGAATAAATGAGAACGGCGATAAACAGGAGGATTCGTTCCGAGCGGAGGGTCGATATCGAAATACATTATTCCCCGATCCGAGTGTTCCGATTCAAATTGAAAGAGCACCTCCAACATGAGATTTCTCAGGCGGCGAGTGGGCGCAGAATATAAATCGGCACATAACCAGAAATGGAAAGGCTGTGAATTTCCGTTTCGTGGCGAGCGGTCGTGTTTCACTCGTGCTCTATTACATATGCAGCGACCTCCAGAAAAAATGTTAATTACACCTTAAATAACTGTTTCTTTTCTTTAAACATTAAATAAGCGTCGTAAATTAAAATTCTTTAAGTAAAAAATAATCTCCATAACCATTATAGCATATAAAATATATAACTTCAAATACAACTTAATTCGTGATATACTCTATAGCATACTCATTTACTTTTACTATCTATAAATATCTATGAATTTTGTAATCCTAATAAATATAAATAATACTTAAAATAAATAAATAAATAATCTTATTAAGTATAAACTATCTAATCAATAATATAAATCCTACAGACTCATAGGTCAATGCTCGTCTTCGCAAAAGTAATTTGCAAGGAATAGTAATAAAACTCCGTATACGAATAACCACAGGCAGCCCTCACAATGGAACACAACATTTTTTATTTTTAGAAAAACGAATCGTTAGTACCTACTTAATTCTTTACTGGTATACGACTATCACATAACTACTTTACGTAAAGTGAATACAACAACTTATGCAGCAGAAATGGGGCATACGGCTCCCCTCATCGTGTATTCTGCCCAATTCGCAACACGCCCAGCCGATATTTACGTAACAAGCGTCTTTGCTGATTCCTGACACAGTCTCCCTCTTCCGCAAGTCGTAACAATAATACTGGGATGTCGCTTATATCGGATATTTACTTAACTAATCTACATCGGCTTTATTTGTGAACATATCCAATTAATTCTCTGATTATACCTCTGATAAAACCAAATCCACTTGTGCTAAATTAACTTCTATAAAAGACAGAAATAAATATGTTATTGACAATGATGTTTTAAGCAACTAGATGGTGTGTTCACGTTTAGTACTTTTACCCCAAATGATATTAATGATTAATTTACTATGAGATTATTATAGGACATAAATTTGTGGTCACTCAATTTCATAAAATATCTTAAAATAGGTTGATTAAATTTTATGACTGATTACTTTGAATTAAGTATTGGCAAATAAAACTTTACAAAACAGCTCCTAAGGTACTAAAAGTAGTTGTGTAGCTTCAAAAGTGAAGCTCAGATAAATACAAGACAATTTCTTAAAAACAAGTTTGAGCGGTGCCTTTAGTTTAAGCGCGATGATCTGTAGTATCGCCGGAGGGTGCTGCGGGCGGCGCGAGTCGACGGCACTAACTTTATTAAGAACGAGACGCTCGCGCCGTCGGTGAATCAAGGTGACGAGCCTCCACAATACCCTATTCAGATTTAAATAGCTTTACGCCCAATTGCGCTTCAATACGGCTCTTGATCTCGGCTAGTTATTTAATTAAACAAAGATTTTAGAGATGAGTTCGCCGCATAGAGCGGTTTGAAATTAAATTATTAGAGCTGACTGAGTAATCTTCGGACATAATGGTCGCCATTATACGGATAATTGCATACATTCACAGTTGCATTAAGCGGTCGAGAAGAGAGTAAAACACACGCGCTGTCACGAGAACAATGGTAAGCGACAAGTTGCGGGGCGCGGAGGCCGGGTTGACGCAAAGTTTGGCAATTATGGAGACCGCATGTCTGAGAGCGTCGCTACACTCATTACGGACTGAACTGAAACTCTACTCATCTATGTTAAAAGAGTATGTATGGGACGCCAGGATACGTGTTAGGTACACGTGAGGTCACAATTTACGATAATTTATTGCTTTTGTAATGTAATAGAAGTGGCAAACAAATATGAATGATGTACCCTTCCTGTGTAAATTCTTCTGCCTTGCGTAAGTATGTTTTACCAGTTCCATTTAGACACCTATAATAGACTGTAATATCAGAAACGCTTCAAAAACATTATATCCTTTAACCTTCAATCCACTCACATACATAGATATGACAGTGGCGCCATCGCAGGAGAATGTAAAAGGGTGTTGTTCCTATAATAGAATCTAGTAGTCTATTGGGATTTTTAATACTTATATCGGTATCTTGTGAAGCATAAATTAGGTACAATAATTGTTCTCTTTACAGCTATAAGAGACATTGCATACGTCAAAACAATACAAAACGGTAAAACCTGTACGGTTTAACACGGAAGGTTGTACTGCCACACCCTTTTCGAGTGATAAGCATTTCTTGCTTTTCAGTTGAAAAGTGATTAAACTGGTTCAATTGCATATAAAACGACCATCCTACTTATGAGAAGAAGCAACACATCTGTTCGACTTTAGTGTAACTGTACTCCGATATGTAGTTACAGATATTCATGAATGACAATCAGGGTGGATTGCATGCTCGTTTGCTCCGTCAATTTCATAAAGAAGTGATCTCGTAATCATTTATAAATTTAAGTAAATATAACGATGATACAATGAATCGTTAAGGTCATTGGAATTAGAATATTAATATTCGGGATATTTATCACTGGTCCCAAAACAACAGAAACTGATAAGGAAATACTTAATTTCAAATCATAGATAATTAATATAATATTCTTGAACTCTGGCTGAAATTAAAATTATATTATCGTCAATGGACAAATTTCATGTTAAACCATGGATTTAACTGACTTTTTTTAAGTATAAATGCCGTATATACTCATGTTTTCGGTATTAACTACTTTAGTTACGTCACGTAGGAAATAGAAAAAAAAACTTTTTATTATCAATAACACTACGAACACGAAATAAATATTAACCATTCTTTAAGTTCAATACCCAATATTGTCCTAACAGATACAGGAAATTTCTCCTGCCTCCCAAAATTGTGAAACAGTCACAAATTGCAAAAAATGGAAAGACTACCTCAAAACTGGCGTAGTCACGTATTTCAGTAGAGCTTAAAAAACTACACGAATTTATAAGCCGAATATGACGGCTCGATTTCCCGCCATTGTTTCGCAGAGCCGCGGGGGATGACAAGCATTGTGTCACCAAACGTTCGTGCGCGTCAATTCACGCCGCTCCGAACAAAATATACGCGATATTAACAATTCGCGATATGGACCTACGAAAATATCGTTCACGAGAAATGTAATATTTTTTCTTGTTTTTCTCTTTGTTATTCTGTCGTTTTTTGATGCAGTTTGAAGTCATAAGGCCCGTCCCACTTGTCGAATGTCGATACGACAAAATGTTAGCTACCTTAGTGGTAAAAAGTATTACATGAAGCCCCTCATATTTATGACATTGCCTTTTCTAGAGGGATTGGGTCCTTTTTTGTTGGTTTCGAAAGGTATTGTCGTATGGTTAGCCAGTGCGGTTCGCCCGACTATAAATCGTGTACAAGCTGGTATGGCAGCTATTCACATTTGTCGGATGTCTGATCCAACATTTAATGTGGCTATGGACATTCTAAAATACATAAAAACTCAATTCGTCATTTCACAATCAGTGGTGAATGTATGAAAAAGTTCCTAAGGAAAATCTTTGCTTCGAAATTAAATTGCACTAGTCTTTTTCTTTTATTACCTGTCTTTATCTTTTTTCTTTTTTTATACATGTATAGTATACATTCGGTTCCTGGAAATGGCGATATTAACCAATATCCACGCTGTACGCAGCTTTGACGTCCTACATCCAAATGAATAGAAGTGTGAATTAAAAATAGGATTCGACACTCGATGAGCAAAAGCACTTTTTTATATAAAAAGAGTAGTAAACGAGCATGCAAACCACCTGATGTTAAATAATCGTAACGCATAGACATCCACGTAGAACCGAAATCCTATTTGATTTCTATCATAGATACGTTGCTGCTCCTGACGACTAAAATGGTCGCCTAGCAGCGAAGTGTAGCCGGCAACCGCACCTCTCCAACGGTAACACAAGTAATGCTTTAAGGCGGATTATGAGAGATCATGATTCACACACCTTTGTTGGGTGGCGTCAATTATTAGTACATGCATCCAATTGCATACGATAATACTTTACACAAGACAATAATGTAAGATTCGTTATTATACTTACAACCAAATCAATATAACAGAGAAGTTAAAGTATTATCATAATGATAAGTAAAAAACGTCATAAACATTTTTGTACATTTCTCACATTTGTTAATAGGAATATTGTTAAGCAAATTTTTCCTTTACTTTTATTTATGGGCGAGAGGTTAACGTCAGTATTTTGCACGGGTACCGCAAACTTTTTATGAGTATTTGTTTCAAATTTAAATTGTGCTTTTAACACATGTGCGATTATTTACTTATGTAAAAGAAGTAGTAACCGAGACTGCAGACCATCTGGCGTTTAGAGGCCGTTGTCAGCCATGAACGTGATAAAGTGCATGAGCACTAAACTCCTACTTTGTCTTTGATATACTATGCATTACTACTTCTGAGGCGAAGCTCATCGATACTCTGCAAGAAACAATTGCCACTCAGCTGAATTACTAAAATCAGTATTCCTACAGTCCGACACACCTGTTAGAATATGGTATTAAAAATAATCGTTAAATACAAATCCCTCATTAATGGAGCAGGTGCGGGTCCCTTTCTCCGTCTACGTACACATATTCGTTGGGTAGTTGTATCATTGATTGTCTTGACATGTCATGCATTACAGGATAACTTGTGTTACGTATGTTCATTCATGTAAATTCATTATAATACAAAGTTAAATCAAGACGTTTATGTCATGACACGCTGTACCATCACGCTCGTTACGTCGAACGTGCAGGTTCTACCGTCTCATAAATGATGCATTAAGACGTAGAATGGTGTATCGGGGCTGACCTGCAAGCTGGGATGCACGGCGAGCTGCAGCAGCGTGCGCACGACGCCGAGGTGGCCCTTGTTGACGGCGATGTGCAGCGGCGTCTGGCGGCGGCGGTTGCGCGCGTTGAGGTCGGCGCCGGCCGCCGCCAGCGCGCGCAGCGCCGCCGGCTCGTCGCCGAAGGCCGCGTGGTGCGCCGCGCGGTCGCCG
>DWON01002120.1:0-21697 GCA_018251015.1 Phocides pigmalion okeechobee
TTAGTAACGTAACGTATTAAGTAACGTAGCAAAAATAATTAGTAACGTAACGTATTAAGTAACGTAGCAAAAATAATCAGTAACGTAACGTATTAAGTACCGCAGCAAAAATAATCAGTAACGTAACGTTTTAAGTACCGCAGCAAAATTAATCAGTAACGTAACGTATTAAGTAATGTAGCAAAAAACAATTAATGTTTAAATGCGTATTAATTGCTACTAGCAATCATTAAGTAAAGAATGACTTCTTATAAACTCATACAAGCTCGTATGTATAAACTAGTCGCTAACTCCGTTAACAAGCTTTGAACGAAACGGAACGTGACAACCGCGCTTCCAATTAACGATTTCCACGCACGAGCTCTATTCAAATTACACTACCTGTTACGGAACGTACACTTAAACAGGGTTACCAGAAACAGTTAAGAAATATTCAGGACGTGCCTTTATTATTTAGAATCAAACGAGTGCGTATACCTCTTTAAATTAAGAGTTTGCTGCAACCCATAGATGTTTACACCCAACCTCGAATAAGAATGGAGTTTCATCTTTCGTTGTACCTAGATATATTGCTACTCTTAAGGACTAGGGTAGTTGCCTCCTTTGAATGTAGTTCCGGCAATTGCAATTATCCAGTTCCGATATCAAGCAGTAAATAATTTATTCATTAATTGGTATCAATGGTTAAACTTCGAGCTAAAGAGGTGTCTGACAATAGTTAAGGCTATCAAACCAGTTTATATGTTAATAAGATTTACAGATAAATGGAATATTGGATTATTTTGAAGGACTCACCTCAATCGATCAAAAATACTGTGTTTACGTCGACGCCACAAGACTGGACGCTGACGTTACGTATGTGTATTCGTAGATGACACACAGAAGCTAAAAAATACAATATTTTAGTGGATTGTCGGCGCATCTTCAGTGTAGAGAAATAAGCTCCAATTTAGGCCGCCTCCCGCAACGCTGACCCAGTCTAATACTCGTATACGAGCACTGTAGTTGAAGTATTAATTGACTTCCAAGATGTCCCGGTAGAATAAAACAGCATGGTAACCGTATAAATACCGGATTAATGTGGGAGTAACCGAAACTAAAATAGGGTAAACGGTGGTTTTTGTATGAAACTGCTCGTCATGCTTGTCATTGGGTGCAGCAACAGTTCAGCCGCCTGTTAGCCAGGCTTTTGTCACATGCATAGAGCACTTCGGTTGTCGATAGAGAACACACTGTTTAACTCACAGAGAAAACGTTCAAATGGATTTTAAAATATTTTTTAAAGAGATTACAAACTTAATTCATGATTTTCAGTCAATTACGTTGTAAAGTACTTCACGATATCGATCTGAAATGCAGGTTCTGGGTTCAGTTCCCGGCTAAACAGAACAGTTTGAGAAAGAAAGGTTTGAGACTCATTTACTTGTCTTTTTGTGTGCTTATATTTGTATGTGAGTTTGTGTTTGTTTGTGTCATAAATATTATGTGCGATATTATATTTTTCTGTTCGTCTCTCTGTTTTCGTCTGTATATTTCTTTGTGTCCTTATATTTGTGTTGGTCCTAGTCCTTATCCTTATCTGTATTCATGTCTTTGTCTGTGTCCTTTTCTTGTCTCTGTCCTCGTGTCCTTATTTCTATATGTTCACACAGTACAGAATATGCAAGTGTAGAAGGTAATTTATTCATATTAATATTAGATTTAAATTTACGATTTTACCACGAGTCATGCAGCTGGTTCGAAATATCGGCAATTAAAAATCAAAAATCGTTAATCGTGAGTACAAGTTATATTACATAATGTATAGATTTAAATTATTATTAGATTATTAGAAATCATACAATCTACGCATGCCCCAAACAACATATTCAAAGAAGGTTCACAAAACACACAGCATCGTCATTTATAAACACAAACAGGGTCACATGACCCCCGACAACTGTCAGTCCCACGCGTCAGTCCCTCCCATACTTTGTGCAGTTGATTTTTTATTTATTATACTAATATTTATTCCATTTGTTATCCTTGTACTTTTTTCTTATTTCTATTTGGGACTGATGTGTCCGCTTATTGTTACTTTTTGCGAGCTAAGTGACATATGACGTTTAAGCTCATTTTATTTTTGATCGTAATATTGAATTAGTAAAATATGGTTTGGATTGTATAGAAATCCGACTCGAACAGTCAATATTGAAGTTCAATTATTAATACTTATATATATTCGTGAAAATGCTTTAACCACTAATTGGTTTGTTAAAAATAAATTAAAGTACCACTCTATATGTATTTTTCATAAAGTATTTGAAGTATTTTAATATATGATTTGTATGTTAGTGTTTACAATAAGTCTCATAGGTACCTACTATTTTTATATCTTTTTAACTTTTTATTCGTGTACGTATGACTACGTTTTCCGTAATTATTATGTTATGTCGTATGATTATTATTAAAGTTATATTGTTTTGAACAATTGTTTAGTTATTATTTGAGCTTTGAAGAACGCTGAAAAAGAAAGAATATATAAAAATAAGAAAAACATTTTCATAATCAATTGTATTCTATTTTTATTAGTATATGTTGGTATATACAAAAATCCAAGCCTCTAATGACGTCTAGATATACATTTCATTCTGTACGAATAGAACTGTCAAACGTCAACTCATTCGTTCACCAATCAGTAACTCGGTCGTTATTTCGAATTATAATTTTCTTATATTAAATCAGACTTTCAAGCTGAGCACACCTCTTTTATTTTCTCCTGTGGCCATTATCCCTTCAGTAAAGGAGTAAATGTTTAGTATTTTTCGTTTTAATGCGCTACTCTCTGGAGTTACAAGCCAGATTGAACCTTTTGATTTTGATTTGTTTATTGAGAAATGTTTAGGCTAGGTAACATTACGCTTCAATCATTGCTAGGTAGAACCACAGCTCAGTTAAGGAGGTATCTCCTCCATAATCCGCACTAAAGCAGTTCTTGTGTTTTAATTCGATAGGTGCGTTTGCCGACAACACTTATAACCGGACCATCTCAGTCCTCAGGAGTAACAACGCATGTATGCACGTCAAGTAAGACTTTATTGCTTGAGGTTAGATGTGGTTACATCGGCTGCATAGAACAATTAACATGAGATTTTTATACATTTTATTAAGTAACAGGTACTCGCGATTAACAATTTTAATTTATGTTAGCAAACCACTATCAGAGGTTTTATGTTGGTGAAGTAGCAAGGATGCGCGTTCGTTTGTTACCGTACCAACATAAAAAAGTATGGATGAAACGGTATATAGCTACATGCACGTGTAATTATTCTAAGAGAGTACTTGGAATGAAGCCAAAATGTTCGTACACAAAAGCTCCATGTATTGTTGATATAAGAATATGATTCTACTTCACTACAGTAAGTGAGAATGGTAGGGAATGTAAAAACATTTGGGTCGAGCGCTTCCAAATTCATTAACTTAACAAAATGGAGCACAAGATTACGTTGAATTTTTTTTTTGTATTAAATACATCCGACTTTGTAAATACTGCAAAATCCATGCAAATAATACAATTGTAACTGATCGCTGTAGTACATATATTTAGAAGATATATGGGAAAAACAGGATTGTAGATTTTTTTGTTTGTTTATCTGTTTGCCCGTACGTTTGGACGTGCTAATTCCAAAAACAGCTTAACTGCTTTCGGTGGAGTTTTCATAAATTTGTTTCCTTAACCTTCACTCAATATCGAGTGTTTCATTTCATTGTTTCCGTTGTTTACTTCAACTGTTTATAAATGATAAAGTTATGTCAATTATAAGTTGCTGGTGTGAATCCATGAGAATTTTATGCTTTTAGAAAATCTGTAATAATACGAAATATGAAGCTCAAGTGAACGGAGTCGTAGGCAGCAAGTAGTATAAAATAATTTTAATAGAATACTGGATAACTTGTTTTGAAGGATTCTTCCAAAAAATCAAAATTGGTAAATAAATTAGAGAGATATACAGTAATAAACACAAGAAATAAAAATCTTATTACAAACCTCTGTTTTTAGTAAATTGAAAAATACAAACATAAAACTAATCTTATTAAGTGGATGTAAATACCTTATAATGAAATAAAATATTTGAATTGCAATATATTTTTGTAATTTGACAATACTGAAAACTGATCGACGAAAAGTAAAAAATATTTTTATTACATTACGGATAGTCATGGTTAAAACTTTTTAATTGCTGATATTTCGAACTAGCTGCATGGCTCGTGATTACGGCGAAACTTCTCCCTTTAGGGCGGGCCAGAATAGCGCTACGGTATCTCCTACCTGTCGTAAGAGGCGACTAAAAGGAGGACGCCCGTCAAGATCTGGCACCTGGCCCTTTCGTTTGAAAGGGTTCAAGTGCCTCCAACCAGTCGCTGCCTCCACGGACAGAGAAGAAGAGCGAAGGCCGCGGCGTCGGACTCGTCACCACCCCCGCTTATGTGGGGAAGAAAGGTGAAGGTCCATCATCATCGATCCACTAACCTTCCGGAAGCTCCTCCTTAACGCTGCCCCGCAACTACGGACGGCGGACGCAGCAGGAGTTGGGCATGCCGGAGGGATTATCCCGAGCCCCCCACTTAACAGTGGGCGAGGGCTACCATAGTTAAGCCGGGGTGCAACCCCGAGTTCAAGCCCGGGCAAAAAGGATCTACCTCGAGGCCTGTATTCCCCCCACCCAAAGAGGCTGGGACGTCCCACTATGATGATGACGGCGAAACTGATGAGTTTAGCCGCTTAAAGTGTTAATGATGAGTGATGATCTTAGCCGTGACCGCGAGCCATGCAAATAGTTCAAAATATCGGCAATTAAAAAGCGTTAATAAAGTGTACAAATTCTGCGATGATATTAGATTAAAAACTTAAAAAATATTGAATAAGTTCTCAAACAGCATACAATTTTGGCAATACTACATTTATTTACGTAAACCCAAGCCGACAGCGTTTTCCAGTTACATGCAAATCACCGTCGTCTTAACAAGCGACCGTTGAGATGATTGTAAGATGAAAATTGTAGTAAATTGCTTTGTAAAATATAATGCTCGAGTAATTACCGGGACGGAATGGTGTTGAGAGAACATGTATCTATACAGAAGATTCACTTTGATCATATGATAAATGAGGCGATCGAATAATATATCTATTTTCATAGTTGTAAAAATATCTATACTTATCTATATCTATATCTATATCTATATCTATATCTATGCCTATATCTATACATATAATAAAACTGTAACTGATCGCAGTCTGTACATGACACATATACATCAAAATTTTTAATGAGGTGCCTTTATAAACTCAAGAGAACCCAAAACAATGTATTTTGGCTTTGTTTGTTTGTCTGTATATCTGTATGGTTGTATATCTGTATGTTTGTGCACGCTAATCTCAGAAACGGCTTACCTGATTTGAATGCAGTTTTGAGGATTATGTTGCGATGGGCTTCATTTAGTGTTTTTTTTGTTGAAATCGGATAGAAAATAAATTAGTTATTGTCAATTTAATTCAGTTCATCACCGATGAAGTCGTGGACACAGCTAGTAAAGTAATAAGGCGCTTGACTGACCCAGAGATGAGCATATATCCGAAGAAACTCAACCTTGAACCACGAACCTAGAACCAAAATAAATACTATTTTTATAAAAGGCACTAAAGAAGGATTTTTTGAGTTCCACTCCTAAGGGAGGGAAATAACGTACTAGTAATAACGTAACGTAGAACATCAATGACGTAAGGTAACGTAATGTAAATCAGTAACAACGTACGGTAATGTAACGTAGGACGGTAATAATTTTTGTATACTTTCTATGGGCCTTAGAAACCTGAAATAAATAAAATAAATAAACAACGTAACGTAAGTAGGTAAAAACATATGGGTTGAAAGTTTGTATGAACTGTTTCAACTATTGTATTATTCCATCGATTGCTGGATGAGCAACGCCGCGGGAAAAGCTAGTGTTATAAAGTATTACGCTTATAAAAATACTTGCTATAAAATATATAAAAATATTAAGCTTTATCTGTTATGCATATAACAAAATTGGTCCTTTGTGCGATACTTCATACTAAAATCGACCCTCTGTGCGATATCTACTCATGTGATCGGACTCCACAGTTAATCAATAACAAGCTTGGAATGGTAATTACGTAAACACACGAACAAGAACATAATACGAATGCAAAACAAACACAGGGCTATTCTGCGATGCTGTTTTGCTTATATTTGTTCTTAATAAGCGTATTCTGTTCCAACACAGTGGTTTATTGATAGCTAAAAAGCCTGAATTATATATTTTTAAAAGTGAGAGAACTGTAGATCGATCAAGGAGGTACAACCGCTGCTCTCATAATCCGCCGTAAAGCATTACTTGTTACGTTTGGTAAGGTGCAGTTGCCGGCTAGCGATAAGCGAGGACCATTTCAGTCCTCCGGAGTGGCAATGCATCTATGCACGTCAGGCAGGACATTAGTCCTGTTTGATGTTGGACATGGATATCCATGGGCATGTCCATTTAACATCAGATGACTTGCACGCTCATTGGCTACTTTGAAAAATAACCATGAAAATTATTTTAACTTTAACCAAAACCAGTTTCTTTCTTTCGCTGTTTGTTCATAGTGAAACTCTTAATCTAGGCGGTAGTTGTTAATTGACGTTCAAACTTTTTGTACTTTGAAAAAAAAATAGATTTGTACATAATTATTAAATCACACTATATTTATAATTCTATTATTACTTTTAAAAACAAGAGTACTTTACCAGAAATGCCCTAAAATGCGCCGTCAGGTGAGGGGCGTTGCAAATTGCGATTCCGCCGGACGGCTAACGAGTTACAACTCGGAAGATTTTGTGGAGTAGGTAAACTTCTGTTCCGGAGCAAAAATATTTAAAAACCTTTTGTAATAAAAAAAACAGAATAATTCTTTATTGTATCAAGGCATTGAGAACCATTTGTGATGGCGGTACTGGGGTCATAAGATTACTGTTTGAAATAAATTACAATACCTTAAGATTATTCTGAATTTGAAGAACACATTATTCATTTTACGGTATACAATATTGTTGTATAATGGCACTGAGAACCTGTGTTGAGCTGTGGTGATATGGTTCCGGATAATAGAGAGAGATTAATGATTATTCGAACGAGACGTACGTACTACTTATTTTAAAGTATATTAGACACTTTCATTGAAGTTTAAAAAAACGTAGTACGGTGTAAGTGATCTTTATTTTGTTTGAATTAATATAGCACTTAAAAAATAATTTATGCTTTTATTTTATCATTAAGTAAAATAAAATGATTATTATAAGTGTAATCTGAAAAATGTAATTTATCACCAGTTCACAACTACATAATCTGGTTAGCAAAAAATATTGTGACCAACGATTTAAATTGGAATTAGGGACGTAACTTTTGGATCTCCGAATAAAGCCTAAAACTTATTTCAATTATCTAACGAACTGACATTGTTGACTTTACTTTATTTATCAAAGTATGAAAATGAATCGTGATTTATGTTTTTTACTATTAATTCAGTTTAAATAATCATAATCTAGGCATAAATATTCTTGTTTCATACTTTTCAAATCAATTTATTTATAGTCGGGTTTTAGTGTTTGTAATTCATAATTATTTATGGATTGGTAATAACTAAATGTTCCTTTAGTTTCAACAAATGTGGTCATCGTAGTCAAAACGTATCAATTATAGGCTAAATAGATTCGGCAAAAAAGTCGCACAATACTGTGCTAAGAGATAATTCATTGTAAGTCTGAATCAGCATGTAGTCACGACTTCGATACAAAAATGCACATCCAATATAATCATAATGGCTTTGTATAATTGTTTTTTTGCACATTTTTTCCTTACAAGCGTAGGTATAACTAATAATTTGAATGGTCGAAGTTTATTCGACCTTTTTACTATTCAAATATCTGTGTGGCTTAGGATTATGTTTTAATATCACGTAGAGCCTAAAATAAATCTAAAACAATGGCGCTCGTAGTAAAAAAGTTTTTATTCGATAATTTTTTTTTTATGTAAGAAGAGTAGCAAACGAGCATACAAATCACCTGATGTTAACTAGTCGCAGCCCATAGATATTCACGTACAACTACAAACACGACTGAAATCCTATCTGAGCTCGAACGTAGATACGTTGCTCCTCCTGAGGCCTAAGATGGTCACCTTACTTCAAAGTCTAGCCAGCAACCGTACCTCTCCAATTGAAACACAAGTAATGCTTTACGGCGGATTATGAGGGCGGCGGTGGTACCACCCAGGTCGAACCGTAGTTGTCTCACCTTCATTTCATTTCATTCACTTTCGTTAAACATCCTTTTACTACAATTGAAGTATCTAAAGTCTATTCTTAAAAAGGGACAATCGCAAGACAGAATGGTGACGTATGAAATAGATAAAAAACAATGAAATATCACCTGATCTAGTGCAACGAAATACGATTAGTGATTAGTATTACCAATTTTCTGTTCGATCAATGAAAATCACTGTTACGATACACATTTACGACACAGATACGACAGTGGCAATAGAAATATGAAATGTATGATAAACTAATATCATCGGGCAATTTACACATTTTCACAATTAACGATTTTAATTGCCATAATTTCGAACCATGTCTCGTGGGTACTGCTAAATGGTTTAAATAAAAAATATGAAATGACACTTGACAAACGTAAACGTTAGTGTTAACGAAAACAGAAAGACATGGAAACGTTTATTACTTGGCTAAATACCCAATAATCAAGGGCTCGTAATTACTTTGAATTTAAACCCATATCGCTCCTTTATGGTTTCTACACACACACGCATTACGATCCATCTTTTTTTTGTCTTATAATATTTTCTGGTCCATTACTGTCCTTTATTTTAATTTTTTGCGAGTAGGTACTTGCTTTAAATTACCATTTTACTTTTGGATTCAAAATCTATTGCTAGATAATTGATGTAGATATCTGATTGATACCAAAATCTAAAAATTTGTATCTTTTTTACATAAAGAAAATTGAGCTTATAACTTAAGGATAAAGTTACTAATTTGTAAAACTTGGATACTTCATATATCTAAAAATATTTATTTATTATCCATTTTGATATATAAGAATTGCAACATCAGCTTCTAGAAAATTCTTCTGTATACGAAGCACTAAAAGATTTTTTCGTCTGGAAATACGAAACGTTTTTATTTTTATAAAGTAACACTTTTGTCACTTTCTTTGCACAAAAGATACAAAAGGGGTTAAAAGGGGACACAAAAAGATTTGCTTTACTCATTGTGTTGGTATTTGTATGCTTATATTGTAATGAAACCCACTTTCTTTCGGAAAAATGAATGTAAAATGGAGCTACAATGACGACAGCATAATTATAACTTTGATTTCAGAAAATCGTAATCGTAATCGGATATGACGACATAGGTGAAAGACTGAACATTGCTACGAGTAAGTTCTTGTATTAGTACAAATAATAATGAGAATAATATTCTTCACTTCACACGGGTCTCTTTTCAAAATGAATAACTTTAAGCTAAAGTCCATGACGCTGACTAATTGCAGATAGTTAGCCTGTGACGTACCTTATAGTACTTAATGGTGAACTGTCAGGCATTAAACTTCCTGACGACGTCTTTTTCCAATAATGGTTTTTTTTATTCGCCAGGTCTTCTCAAAATGAGAATGATTATTCCAGTGTCCATTATGCTCGCTACATGCGGATCGTTAGCTTAAACGCACGTTTGAGAACTTAATAGAGAACTCTGAGGCATGCAGATTTCTTCACGACGTGTTATTTTTTCAATAAAGATATCTTTATTATGTTTCACTCCACCCGTGTATCTTCTCAAAGTGAGTACGTTTAAGCTATAGTCCACAACGCTAACCAATTGCGGATTGTTGGCCTTAACGCACGTTTTAATACCTTATGGAGTACTCTTAGGCATGTAGATTTCCTCACGAAGTCGTCTTTTTCCAATCATAATTACTTCTTATTTTTCACTTCAGCCGGGTCTCCTCTCAAAATGAGAACGATTAGGTAAGAGTCCTCTACGCGCGTCAAGTGTGGATTGGTAGACTTGACGCATGTTTGAGATCTTTAAGAGAAATGGCAAGTTTCATCACAATTACCTTCATCGTTATAACAAGTGATAACTATTTTGTAATATGCTCGTCACTTCAAATATAAGAGGTTCATTCCAAGAATTCTAATTCCAGATTTCTGTATGAAAAGCCGGTATTTTATCACAAGGCTATCATTGTTTTTTTTGTATTTACTATGTCTACAAGTCCAACATCTTTTATTCACACATTTCACGTTTCACGTATTGAATGTCAGCGAAATCCAATTTCAGAGAACGTCACGTCGGAAATGGCATCACTATTTTCTGTTTTTGATGGAATAACCTCGCGTGTGTCGTATGGAATCTTCTGCGTGGGTAGTTTTGGAGCGGAATCTGATTATTTCAAGGAAATGTGTTTTTTTTTTTTCAATAATGTAACAGGAACAAATATATCTCGTATGAATAAAAGGTTGGAAATCTTGATGTATTGTCCAGTCGTAAGAAAATAGAAGATTAATAAGAATATTATTCTTATTAGTCTTCTACGATCCTTTAATAACTCTTTTCTTCTCAGATCATCTTCTACTAAATAGGAGCTTAGTTTTAGTTAAAATATTATAATAGTATTTGTTTGTTCAGAATACTATAGACATAAACACTATATTTATGGTAAATAATAATAGCTAATTTCGCGATTATAAATAATAATTAATCAAGTGTAAAAATCTTAAATATATGTATAAGGAAGTAAGAAAAGTTGTATTTTTACCAAAATTAGTTGATGGTAAATCTAGATTACACGGTAAATCTAAAATTAGTTTATTTACCATTTAATGTAGATCTATTTTTACCAGAGTATTCTTAACAAACTTAGTAGATTTATTATCTGCAAATTTTTATGTATCCAACTTTTTATGTTAACCTTAGTAAATATTAGCAATATTGATAAGAAAATTGCGAAATGTAACAAAACTCTCGGGGTTTATTCCCAGCTAGGCACATAGAATCATAGAGAGTGATGAGTTTAGAAGGCGTTGAATATTATTATGTCATTTTTAAGTCTAAGCCAAATGCGTTCAACCCACTAATTCTCTTAAGTGGGCCCAATCCGACAAGAAAGAGACACAATGAGAATGAAAAAAAGAGTAAAAAAATCACTCAGTCGCGCCGACGCTACAGCACTCCATCCGATAATCACGATTGTGTTTAGATAAAATATAATAATAACAAAATAAACAAGCCCCGTAATCACCTCATGGCAGACGAATAAGCAGTAGGGTGGCTACGTGTTCTTGTAACTTGGGACGATGATACAGCCTTATTTGCTTTTTTAAATAAATTCTTATAAGTCACATATTATTTTAAAATAACATCATCGATGAGGATTTAATAATTTTAGTATGTATCATGTATTGACGTTAACGATCTTTAATTGCCGATTATTCGACCCATTTGCATGGTTCGTGATCACTGCTGTATTGCAATGTATCGTGATATGGAGCCCAAAAAAAAAACGAATTAGCCGTAGGGTAGATGGATTAATCAAAATCAAAATATTTTTATTCAAAGTAGATTCTTTACAGAACTCTTTTTGATCGTCAATAAACTACCGCCGATTCGTAAGGTGTTTCGTTTTGGAGAAGAGTCGGCGAAAGAAACTCCACCACTAGTACCTGTTAACAGATTCCCCCTGTCACCGAAGTGTGCCCACCACAGCAGGAAATCTTTAAAAAATCTTCGTGGAATTGGACAATGGCTTATGTGAGACGCTTACTGAGTATAAACTCGTGGTGGCCATAGATCGTATGTATAAAGGTTCAGGGATTTCCAAAAGAACGACCTTGCGCTTCCTTTTAACTCCTCTCGAACCAAACAAACCCCTAGATCACTTGGAATTACCGCCATGTCAGCTATTGGCCGTTCAATAACTTTAGTAGGAATGGCTCTTTAGTAGGAACTTTAGTAGGAACTTTAGTAGGAATACGATGGGTTAATTTCAATTCTGAATTTAATGATTTTATTCCTCATACTGGCTGTGCTCATTACTTCGTCGGTGATAATTGAATTAAATTGACATAACTTCTTTATTTGTTAACCGATTTAAATGACAAAAACACTTAATTTTATGTGAAGTCAACACAATATAATCCTGAAAACTGCATTCAAATCTGATTAGCCGTTTCAAAGATTAGTGTGCACAAACATACAGACAAACAGACATAATGAAAAAACATTGTTTTAGGTTCTCTTGCACGTATAAAGGCACAAGGATTACGATTTGCTTACACATCACCAAAGCTATTGAAGAAATTGAAGCGCTTCGTTTTGATCATTCCCTAAACGTCCCACGATGGTGTCACTCTATTCGAAGGTCCACTTGAATTTCGAGTTTCGACATTGGACATGACGGGTGAGCGACGTCGGAATATTTCAAATTAATGTTTATTAAGTGTCCATGTACTGTATTTTTAAACCGTTTTCCCCAGCCGCTTCAATTATGCGACAAAATAAATGTTTGCTTTAGTACAATTCAAGTCATTTGTAAATAAGCAGATGCTGGTAATAACTGCTTCAATATTGATAGCTGATAAATTTTGAGGATGATCACCATGGAAATGTTTAATTTATATTAAAGAAAGCAGACACTGCTTAATATCAGGTGGCCTGGATGCTCATTTGAAAGAAATAATATATTTTTTTCTTAAGAACATATGTAGATATTACATAAAATTCAAATTTCTTTTTCCGTTTGTGACTTATATAGGAAAAATGAATGCACAGAAATGAATTTTGGGGAATCACTGTATAAAAATTTGGAATGAAATAAATAATTCCGATGTAAAAGGACACTTCTTCACTATACATATACTTCGTCACTGGAAGGGAAACAATAGTAAGCCCTTAATGCGCCAGCTGTCTCCAGAATTACAAGAATGAAAAAAATCTCGTTATGACTACTATTCAGAAAATAATAACTTTTTTTTTGCTTTTACTGTATTAGTAAATTAGAAAATGTTACGCGTGTTCTTGCCAATAAAATCTTAAATCTCTTCTGTAAAATGACCTTTTAGCGTTTTAGCATTAGCTCTCCCGTGACATTAAGGGAACACTGACCTATTAATAGATAGGTTAGAATTGAGTTACATACGGATGCAGGTTTCTGTTACCGCCATCCACCGCCTACCTTTCGAATTAAATAGAAATTACGCAATCATACCGCCCCAGGGATATATCAGTGTTAATTCTATACATTAACAAGTAAGATAAGTTCTCATAGCGAGGTCTTATGATAGGTAGAACTATAGTTCAACCGGGGAGGTACCACCGCCGCTCTCATGGTCCACCGTAAAGCAGTACTTCTGTTTCGGTTGGAGAGGTGCAGTTGCAGGTTTTACTTTTAAAGTGAGGCGACTAAGATGTTCCTTAGGAGTAGCAATGTGTCTACGTTCGAACTTAGATAGGATTTTAGTCGTGTTTGTGATTGTACGTAGATGTCTATGGGCTGCGCTTATTTAACATAAGGTGACTTGCATGCTCATTTGCTACCGTCCTCACATAAAAGAAAATCTTCTTTTGCGATTTCCCAGCATTTGTCTTGTGAGTTGAGTCAGTATTCCATTTAGCATGCGATATATTTTGAATTTTTAGCTTCTCTATGCATCTTATACGCAATATCCCTGTGTAATGTTGAAACCTGGTGAATGGTAGCATACAAAAGTCATTTGAATTTGAATAATTAACCAAGAGCAAAGCAGTGAGACAATATCTTTAAGAGGGGAGTCGGCACCATCTGCGCCAAATGCATGCACTTCCGACAAGTTTACAACGTTCCAAGGTGGGTGTCAGTTTGTGACATTGCATGAAACGACCAAATTTTATAAACTACAAGAGCGATACGATTTATATATACAATTAATTCATACAAAATACGAGTATATGAATATTATGACGCACATGAAAAAATGCGTGTTTGGAGATAGGTACTGTATTAAAACAATAAAAATATACGGAAACTGCAAGTAATAGGCGATTGCAATTTTCTGTTTAACGTTTGAACCATCTTTCTTGTTACCAGCTGCGTCGATCAAACGTAGATCCCACGGACCAAACGTTAAACTTAAGAGCAAATAAATTATATTTTTAATGATGAATCGATTAAATTAATATCGACATTTTTTAATTTTTAGAAGCAAGAATCAAACATTGATGAACTGTTTAAAGTCGATGAATTTATTTTGACAAAATATTGAATACCTTGTCTTATTACGAAACCTAGTGTTATTGCCATTTTTTTCTTTCGGTATATAAATGGCAATCTTTCAAACAGTTAGGCTGTATACACAGGTTTTAATCTTTTTTTGTAAATGTGTCAATATATTACCACATGAGCAAGTGTGTAAGTCACACATCCTGAGTGATTCTAACGAATCTGCGATCCGTTTCTGTATATTTCTAAATGTCTCTGACTGCTATTTGGTCGGTAACAGATATCTTTTATACTGTGACGTCTATAGACTATTTGCACCATATACTATAGACTAGAACCATAAATACATGACTGAGCTATAGATAATATACCGGATTCTACTATCCCTCTGCGACATAACCAAGATGTTCCCCTACGTTTATGATAACGTAGTACAATATTATGTTCAAATAGCACTGGAGCTGATAATATTTCTTGCACGGAACCCATAGTTTCAAAGATTAATTATTTTAGGAAATTAATGGAAGATATAACACCTGGTCCGCAATGTACAATAGTATCTACAAGATAGTATACAAGATACGTTATCTGTTTAAAATTGTACGATGTATTTTACAAGTGATTTTTATTTTTTGTTTAACAATGTATATTTACGTGTTGAAGTATAAAAAATACTATTTACTAGTGTTTACCCGCGGATTTACTCGCGTTGAAACCCTTAAATAAATATCGAAGATCATTGCAGCGAGTTATAACTAAAACAATAAAATGGTACCTAACCTCAAAATAAAAATGAAATAATTGTAGTTTTGCTTACAAGTGATACATTAAAATAACATGAAATATACAGAAACTATAGTCTACAAGATATTAATTTGAAGGCTTTGAAGTTGCGAAATTTTCAATATTTTTGACAAACAACTGCCAAAATATTTTTTGAAAAAAAAAATTTTTTTGGCAGTTTTGTCCTTTTTAATGTCTCCAAGAATGTGTAACAATCCATGATGCTCGGTGAAGTAGTTTTGGTGTGAAAGCGTAACAAACAAACTTATATTCACGTTTATAATATTAGTATGGATAATATTTATTATAATAATGTAAAAAATATTATAATATTTTTATTTGATTAGTTAAACTGTAAATTTTTTGGAGAAAGGTGCTTACTCCACACTTCATGTGTGTAGAGTAAGTACCTAATATAAAAAAAAATATTATTCCAGGACTTTTTAAAGATTATTTCCAAAAAAAAAAAATTTATGCTGGAGTTAATATTCAAAATATAAGTTTCTAATAATTTAGGAACGATATTTGTTTGATAATATTTCGATCAAGTTGCATGGTCGGCGACACGATTAAGCCGTGTTTAGCCGTTTTTTTATTCATTTTATACCGTTTTTAGCCGTGACCACGACTTTGAAACCTTTGGTCCTTGGAGTCCACGTGCCAAAAATTTTTTAAACTATTAGAACCACGTTTAATCAACGTCGCCGATGACAAGAGAGCTGGTTCATATCTCGTGCAGTGAATTGCGGTTGCTATTCGGCGCGGGAATGTAGCTAGCGTTCTTGGAACCATGCCGTATGGGCTCGGATTCCCTTTAGATTGTTTAGATTAGGCTTTTATTATGACCCGTCTTAAAATTTTCATAATTGGAAATATATGTAATATATATAATACTTTTAATAAAATATATTCTTTAATCTTGAGTACCATAGTAAAGTTATAGTGAGTGACATAGTAAAAAAATCATACTTTATTTCCATCTTGAGAAACCGCTGGTACCTACTCTCCTTAGTACATTACGTCCACTTTACTCCTGTGGTTTTATAACTTGATCGCAAGGCCGAAATAACTGTAAATTTTAATCACAATCGCATAGGGCTGGAAAAATATGACGAAATTAGAATATATTACGAGTTCAAAACATCAGGGTGGCGTAACTTGTAACAGAAAAATGGAAAAAGCTTTGAAGGAAAATTCGATTATCACGGTAAGGAAGCTTCTGCACTTATCATTACTTCGCTTGTTTGCTGGTTTATGGAAACAGCATCCTTATTTCCATCAAAAAGCCAATGAGTTTAACGTTGAACTGAACATAATCCCGTGGCTTGTGTAGATTATAAACGGCTCTCAGGATTAAGCCATGTCCGGCGTGGTCGGAATTCGGATAGGTGACCATTAGTAGCAAATTTCATGTTTCGAAGCTCATGTTAAGAAGCCCGTTGCGGATGTTTGACAGATCGAAGTAATTAAATCTTTATAAAAAGACCTAATTTATATCTTTAATAGAACTTAGATATTGTCTTTAAGTATGTTAACAGTATTTACACACACATAAAGACGACAGACAAAGACAAAGAGAAAGGCAGTTTTTATATTATATATTTATATATACCGACTATAGATATGGACCAAAAAAAAAAATTAAATTCAGCAAAGATGAAGGTGATCAAAACACAATTGCGTTGCATAATCTTAAGGATAATGATCTTCTTGTAATTCAAATTCAATCCAAACATAGGTCTGGCAACTAGAGCATAAAGAAAGTACAAAGGAGCCTGACTCTAATATTTGTCACTGCATATTGCGGCTTATCAAAGGCTACGGCGGCTTTTGTAGGGATTCTCAATGAGTCCTCTGAACTACGTACGAGTACGCAGTGTACACGTATGTAATATTCTCTTTAAGGACTCTTTGGATTGGAAAAACAGTCCAATAGTATATACAATAAAAATATGTTAAAAATCTACACTCCGTAAAGTGTATATTTTAATTCCATACGTGACAAGGAACTAATAATTTGTATTCAAGATTGTTCCAGTCGTTTGATGAGTCTCTATTTTGATGTCAATGTCAGGAATTCATGAGTCTAGCGAACCATGCCGGCTTCGTACTGTTGTATTTACGACATCACATTACAAATCATTGAAATTTTCGACTTTTCTCTGCTATAATATGAATTGTGCATATAAACATTCAGCTTGAATCACTTAGTGAAAACAGCATTAAAATCCGTTGCGTAGTTTGAAAGATCTAAGTGTAGTAACGGTGGAAGCGAATTTGTTTTATACCATATACAGAAGTGAAGAAGTTTTATTATTACTTTATTTTTCCTGTTTAATTTTATTGACTCAAAGTATTTTCATAGTAATAAAATATTAAATGGTTAACCATAAACATCGATTTAATAACTATTTACATAGCTCTAGTTACATTAGTCAGACAGTCAGACATCTTTTTGACCATATTATACTTATTTTGTGTATTATAGCTATACTAGTCAAAGACTAGGCAGGCAAAGGAAGGAACTTTTAAAACCTAAAATTCTTTCCATGTGGTTACTTATGCTATCGATCAAACGCGAGGTTACAATTCATCTAAATATGTTCGGCTATTTCTGGCGTGAAAACAGAACATATATACTTTCGCATTTATAATATTAGTTGGAAATATCCAGGTGCTAAGTTAGCGTCATGACGTCTATTCCCCCAGAGCTCACTTGCCTTTGATGGCAATGGAAAATGCGTCTCGCATATGCTCTCGTAAATACGACTGGCTGCATACAAGAAAACAGTTACAATCCTTTGAGATTTCCTTTGATGCTCACTATAACTCTAGTTCGGTTTCAGTAACAAGTGTTTTCGTCTTTTTAACTTACAGAAGATATTTTATAGACGTTTGAAAATTATGACGTAATTGTCACACTGAGGGCTGGTTCATATCTCGTGCAGAGAATTGCGGTCGCTATTCGGCGGAATGCGGCCAGTTTTGTCGGCACTGTGTCAAATGGACACAGACTTTAGATTGTTTAGGTAAGGCTTTTATGATTATAAGTTTTGTGATATCAATTATTTATTTAGAGTGCCAATTTATTAAATTTAATATTACAATTTATTATTCTATCATTATTTAAATTAAACTAGGTAATTAACAATAGTTACGATACGATTTGAAAGGTGGTAGAGCTGTTAAAGCTCGTCCAGGGCGGCACCACCACCACTCTCATAACCCGCTGTAAAGCAACATGTTCTTCATGTATTGTGTTGCGGTTGGGGAAGTGTTGTTGCCGGATACACATTATTGGAGGCGACCATCTTACTCCTCAAGAGTAGGAACGCATCTGCTTCCATCCTTAAATAGAACTTCTGTTCTATTTGAGATTGGACGTGGTTGTCGATGGGCTGCAGTGACCACTTAACATTAGGTGGCCTGCATGCCCGTTTATTACTCTTTTATAATAAAAAAAGGCGGTTTTGCTAAAAATCATTTAAGTACGTACATATTATAGGCAGGTAATTTAATTGTTAATTTAGAAAACAGTTTTGCCGCTTATCAAGTTTTATTTCAATCCTCTTATAACAGTATTATGAGCTTACAAAAAATCTAAACTTTCAAATTTGCAATATTATTTATTGTAATTATCAAATACTAGCTGTACCCGTGACTTCGTACGCGTTTATTTTACCTAATTCTAAAATCGTGAAACAATCTGCACACACCTGCATCCAGGGATTATTTAATTTACAGCTATTTACAACAAAGTTTATCTTATTATGCACTAAAACCTCCTTCAGAAATCACTCTACCTGTTGTTGAAAATTGTGAGAACATCCGTCCAGTACTTTTTGAGTTTATTACGAACAGATAGACGGACAGACGCCATGGGAGACTTTGTTTTATAATATTTATAGATATTAAAATGTTTACCCTACGAAATATTATAACATATTACTCTCAGTAATATTGCTATTTGATCTAAACAGGAGTTAGTTTGCACCAAAATGTTAAAATTTTCTTTTTTTTTTTGCATGTTTCGTTTTTTATATTTCTTTAGTTGGCCGTTTTTATGTCAAGAAAAATAAATTAGGTAACTACTTATGAAACTATACTACTATATAATTATTACGTAATGTTTTGTAGATACATTTTGATTATTATTGATAGTACCTACGTACTTGAGTCTGGATTGTTATCAAAATAATCGGTTTCATTATATATGTCTACTACTAAAAAATCGATAAATTATTATATATTTTTAGTATGTTTTTTCTTGTTGATACTATTAAAATTTTTACATCGTATTTGTAACAGCCCGGCTAGCTCAGTCGGTAGAGCATGAGACTCTTAATCTCAGGGTCGTGGGTTCGAGCCCCACGTTGGGCGCAAAACCTTTTTGACTTTAATTTTGTTATGTAAAAGAAAGAAGAACCGAATTGTAATTCTTACAAGTTTTATCATTATGTTTTCGTATCAAATACATTTATTATATTTCCTTTTTAATTAACATCTTACTGCCATCTAGTAGGAATTAGGGTGAACTATGTAGGTCTTTATACGGTCGCTTGTCGTAAAAGTTTGTTGTACTTATCATAGATGGCGTTGCTTACAATACAATGACATCAAGTTCTAATTTATCGGGATGTTGGTAGGTACAATGAAATAAAAACTTTTATTGTTGAAAACTTTTGTTGTTGATATATGTACTTATACATAGTATATGATATTACAGACGACCTTCTTAATCCTCAGTAGTACTATAGCAACTGTGAATACATTTTTATAAGTCATGTTTGTTATAAATCTGGTTAAACCATGGACCATGGACGGAGTGACCTTGGTATGTGTAAGAGTAGCAAATAAACGTGCAGGCAACCTGATAATAAGTTTAACTGCAGGTAATTTTTTATGTGAGAATAGTAGCAAACGAGCATGCAAACCGCTTGATGTTAAGAAGTCGCAGCCCATAGACACCCACGTTCTACCACAACCACCACCACCACCACAACCACAAGACGACAGAAATCCTACCCAAGCTCGAACGTAGATACGTTGCTACTCTTGAGGACTAATGAGGTCGCCTCGCTTCAAAGTGCAGCCAGCAACCACAACTCTCATCATGAGGGCGGCGGTGGTACCTCTCCGGTCGAACTATAGTTCTTCCCATCTTATCATCAAGTGATGTGGACGCTCATTTGCTACTTCAATAAATAGTCAGTAACTTATGTACTAATAAAATGCATTTTTAATAGCTATTTTAATAGCTCTTCTTAGTTTCTATAAATGGTTATCGTACATCTTGCAGATTTATTGTTATCCGTTTTAAGATTGTATCTCGTACACTCATTCGGTATTTACTTTAAAGGTGAGTACACATAATGTTAAGAGAATCCTGTTTATACATATTAAGAAAAATGCAATGCAATTTTATGTAATATTCGGCGGCAGTGACTATTTATTATCAAAAAAATTTATGCTCAGTTGCTATTTCCAAGTCATGAATAAGTTTGATGACCTAGTAAATCTACAATTTATATGGTAAAAGGGATATCTATAAGAAAAACCCTACAAGTAAGTTTTAAAGTTACTTATTTTAAGTTGATGACAAAATAGTGCCATAAAATTGTTTTGGTATACATATTTAGTATTTAATATTTGCTACATTTTATTGGATACTCATATTATTTTTGATTATTCCCGTCGCCCATTTTGTTTTTCAGATTTTTATTTTTATATTATTTCTATATCACTCCCACGATTAAGACAAATTTATCGACATGTCAAAGAGATATTAGGCTCTTCTGTTTGAGGCGGACAGGTAAAAAAGACGTCTTAAGCTTATTTTTAAGACAATTATGTTCTTATAAAAACCAAGCAAAATGACCTCTGAGTAATAAAAATCATCTCCAACACATGTCATACGATGAGATATTTTCCGTGGACATTTCAGGTAATTACTGGACTTCCTTTGCGACATCGTTTAGAGTAATTTGAGTAGTTTGTATAAAATGCAGGAGACACGCAAGACATGCTTTGTGGCAAGTTAGTTTATGTGGCGGCATGACGCGAATGATGCCGATATATTTGGTTATTTTGGGTAAGTTAGTAACTTCTGTCAAACTGCACTCGAAAAGTGGTAAAACTCCTAAAGCGAGGATCCACTACGACAGTATTACATTCAGATTAAATAACGTAAAATAAGAGAGCATTCAGTCTACCTGTCTCTAATGCACTTGAATATCTGACACTGACATTCACCACGACAGGATTGCCAACAAAGATCGATAGTAATTCTGAGAATTAGTTTACATATTAGTAACACTGTTTTTCCATAGCCTTACTCTTTACACAATTATGTAACTGAAATACTACTTCTATTAGTTCCAAAATTAAGATTTTGGCCGTAGCAGCACCAGTGGAAAAGGATAAGTTGATTGAATATATCGTACTTGAGGCTCCAATTTTATTGTCAGTGGGAGCAATTTTTATGTGTCCAAACTTAGTTATTTAATATATTTTATGTCCATAATCATTATCGTTATATTCTGATAAATTGTCCTTTTATTTAGTGTAAGCAAATTGTAATCAAATGTCTTAATCAATTT
>DWON01002121.1:0-21692 GCA_018251015.1 Phocides pigmalion okeechobee
ACTAAGATGGTCGCCTCGCTTCAAAGTTTAACCGGCAACCGCACCTCTCCAACCGAAACATAAGTAATGCTTTACAGCGCATTATGAGGGTGTTTTACATAGGACTACCATGTAAAACATCCAAGTGTAACAATTGACTGATCTGACCGCCGCAAGTTTATGTGTGTTTACAAATTACCGGCTTTCATCAAGCCGGCAGTCAAATACGGAGCGCACTTTGGTTTTATTTCTAAAAATTGATCTACAGATTGATGATGGTACCTTTGAAGCCATATACTCAAATTTGTTTCCTCTTGATTATCGTAAACGATGCGAGAAGGTATTTACTTCCTGTCTTGTACTGCCCCTAGTAGCATTTCTTTCTTGTTTCTGTGTATGTGGTAGATGTGACTAAGACGTTGTAACTTGGAATTGGGCAGCCTCGTCTTCTTACACAAATATATGTTTTCTGCGGTAACTAAAATATACAGTTAAGCGTGGTTACTGGCGTTCCCTTCTTTAATGGAAGCTTATGGTTTAGAGTGAACTTTTATGAACAAATATGCAAGGTACGTAAGAACTCGGTAACGTAGAATTATCGTTAAAAGTCAATGTGTCAAATAGAATCATCTGTGCATACAACATACACGTTTTACTAAACTTTTATTTTGTTTGACTAACAAATAATTTATTTCTTTAGGAGTCGGAGCCGATACCCTCCATCGGTAGTTGAAATCGTTAATGCCAATGCTACTGTCTGCGATACAGGGTCGTCATGTTTCACTTCATAATGTCATAAACATAAATACGTTCTTATTCGTAAATCTGCGACCAACAATGAAATCGTAAGCACGATTGGTTTTCTTGTTTTAAAAGCAAGGGTTACGAAATATAAGTAAATGTACTTTCTCTCGTTTCGCGACTGATGTACACTACACAAGGAGTAAAGAGGTTAGGAAAACAAAAGTACTTCACACTGAATATAGGAAGTGAAGCTGTTTCATAATATTATTTTACTGACGTAAAATACGTTTAGCGTAGCAAAATTTATAGATGAAAATGATAATTTCCGTGCCAAGTTTCGTTTCAATTTGAGGTTAATACTGTTGAATAACTTATCCGGGTAACGTATCGACGTAAACTATTTTTATTCCTCGTATTCTGTAAATTCTCACATGATTTAATGAATAACTTGGTTTTGTTTACGAACTAACTCGTGTAATAAGGTACATGTTTTTGTACACAGACATAAGTTTACATTATATTGCATATTCATGAAGAAAGCTGTTCAAACTAATTAAAAATATATTTAATGGTGCCACCATCCATCTGAAGATTAAGTTTTAATTAAATCAAGATCGCAGGTCATATTAATAAAAATAGGTAATAAAATATTTCAATTTGATAAAACTGGTATAGATATAATAGTAAATAATATAAATATTCAACAAATGTATCAAATAAATCAAGTTCCGCTTCTTTTTTGAATTCTTTTGCTGTACTCTTTTATGTTAGAAGAGTACCAAACGAGCTTGCAAACCACCTGATGTTAAGTAGTCGCAGCCCATAAACATCCACGTACAACCACAAACACGATCGAAATCCTATTTGAGCTCGTACGTAGATGCGTTGCTACTCCTGAGGACTAAACACAAGTAATGCTTTACGGCGGATTACGAGGGCGGCAGTGGTAACTCCCCGGTCGAACTATAGTTGTCCCACTCTTAATGGATCCACCCTTTCTGGATCGTATCTGTTCCTAAAACTATGTAACACTATTCAAACCATATGACTGCAATAAACTATTGAGTATTGAGAAACGTTAACATAATTTGTACTATATATTTAAGAATATTTAATATACAAATAACAAAACTATATCCTTTAGTAGTAAGATATGGTGGTCGTCCTCTGATTAATATAGTGGTACAATTGTTCCGACGTAACTGGTTCCCGGCTTATTCAAATACGCTCAAGTAGTTTTGTGATATCTACGCTGTCAAAATATTTTATTACGACTAAGTGTTATTTGTTCTTATGTTAGAGCAATATTATCTGTGTCTCGCACCCGGGCAGGCGTGCCGGGAGCGGGAGCTTTGTTTGCGCGCGACAAATACGACGCACTTGTGTCAGACGGGAGCACCACCGACTACTTGTTGCCTGTTTGTCCCCTTGACACGCATACCACCTTTATTAACAATACCTCTCTACTGCGTACGCCTGACACCTACCGCAATAGCAGAGGAGTAAGGCAGGGTGATCTCGACGCGTCAATTTCTTATTGGAGTAGTGTTCGGCGCTTTAGGAACAATATGGAGAATGTTTATTATTAACTTTTGTTCCAGTGAAGAATTTGTCAAAAGCATTATGTAGATTGTTTATTTCATTTGATTTATTTGAATAATTATGACTTGTCCGGCTGTTTTAGTGTGTAAAATATTCACTGCGCTAAGACCCGCTTGTGAGTTTACTGGCTCTTTCTTTTCACTAGTGCGTTCTCATAATTGATGGTGTATTTTATGTGTGCATATATAAACGTATATATTACTTATTTATGTTTTCAATAACAAATATACATAATTAGTGTTAACGACTTTTTATGTTAATTTTGTGTTTCAACATTTCATATTATCTTTATTAATAGCTTTGTACTCTTAAATCCCATAACATACGATTGCCATGTTTCGCACATTTTGCAAAACTAATGGCTAATTTACTTATATGATTTACGACCCCATAACGCAAGTTATTAACGTAACTGTAATTTTCGAATAACTTGATTTGCAGATTTTTTTTTCAAGAATAGTAAAAGTATGTAATAGAAACGTAGGTATTTTATACATTAAAAGAGAAACAACAAATGAAGTCTCCGCGTGGTAACATTTGCAATCAGTTACTTGCCCAATAGGTGCTCAAGGCGAGCCCTCCAAGACGATTCAATCGCCTACATCCAACATAGCTATGCTATATTGTGTTCACCGTTTATTGAAGTAAAAGTTGGCAATATTCCATCTTAGGTAACGACAGAAACGTACGTTGTTTATTCGCTTTGTGAACTTCAATTGGTTTCATTCAATACGAGTACGACGCTTGAATGGCTCCGAATGCGTAGAACCTCATAAGGAGAATACAAACAAACTGGATTAAACCGATCTCTGTTTGCAAGCGCACCTCCTTTGCTTTGCCTTATTGCGATTATTTCGCTACTCGCACGAATAGCTAGGGAATATACATGGTATAAAATTAGACTTAGTATTGTTCGCAACGCAGAATTATTCATCTCCGTCGTTTCGCTATTCGGGTAACCGTTATCATTGTTAAGCCTTGCACGTTTAAATGTCCGTCCGAGGAATAGTAAACGAACAAAATCTCAATACATGTGTAATTAGTGCAACATTGACGCTTAACATGCGAGCTTTACGTTCAGTCGAAGGCTTTTCTACAAACGTTTCCTTGACCGGTATGAAATCATCATCGGCGCGTTAACGAGTGTTTACTCTTATATTGCCCTTCACTCGATCACTTCTCCCGCGTCATTAAGCAATGATAGGGCCGCGTAGCGAGTAGCTTTCAGCAGTTGGAGCCAATGGCCGATAATTAATATTGGTATGGGCATTTCATACTGTTTGCATCTGGCGTTTATATGCATTCATTAACAATTACAAGATATATTCATATTTGCACATATGAATATAAGATAGCAGCTACCTCAGTCGTCTGCTCGATCGTCTGCATGCTGATGCATGATTTTCGATTTCCACGCCGAAAATTTCGATATTTTTAAAGTAAAAATGCTGTCCAGTTTTTGACAAATATTGAAAATTAGTTTACAAGTATCAAATCGGGTAAATCTTTAAAACTTCCATTTTACGTTTCACTTTATCCTAAAAACCTAATTGTTCAGATATTACAGACAGACAAATTTACCGTTTATGTTATCATTGAATATGCTATTACAACTGTTTTCGAAGATCCATTGTATCCATTTTGTGAATAAACACGATTCGCGTCGGCTAGCGCATGAAGCGGTAACATCCGCGTGGTCTGGCAAAGCTCCCGCTGCGGTACGGGATGTCATTACCGGCATTACCGCTCAACACCAGCAGTTAGCATTAGACCACTTCGCCATACGACTACATATAATTTAAAAAACCGGCACGTCTGCTAATGCGTAAAATATATTATAATTTATGCGTAATATATTTTGTGGTACATGAGCCGAATAATTGACGAGTAATTTGTAAATTTAAGATGGTAAATGAAACTTATTTGTTTCAGTTTTATAGCAAGTGTGCATTTTTGCGGAGTTTAACTTACTCCTCATGGGTTGCAAATTGTTACACTTGCAACGCGTATCGAAAACAGTGAAAATGTTAACTCTTTATTATATATATTTTAATAGGTTTTCATATAATTTTATTTCATTAAAGGAGAATGAGGTTTGCCTTCCTATTTTGTGACACGTTATTTCTATAGAACAACGTATCCAAAATTGAAAACATTAAGTAAAGTAAAACTAACTAAATCCGGAAGGTTCGGTGTCCTTAATATTATCTATAACTAAGGACTTTCTTTATTTTCCTTACAGATGATAGGAAAAACTGAACAGTAAAAAGGGGTCAGCAAAATTATACTCCAAATCTCAAAAAAGTAATATCTATAAAATATATATAAAAAGAAGGGCAAATATATTATAATTCAATACAAAATTAATTTAAGAATCAACTGTTAAACTAAATGGTACAAAAATAGAAGTATATACCATAAATATACCTACTGTTCCATCTTGATATTTTAGTTGATATGCATTACAAATAAAATCGTGAGCGATTCTATAATGCTATCGTTTAGTAACGAACAAGCACTCTCTTTTGCGCAAAATAATTAACAACGATCACGATTCTCTACAGTTAATAAAAATTGGATTTAAATCTGGGTAGTTGTAAGAGAGTAGAACCTATACGGTTGGAGAGGGGAGGTACCAACGCCACACCCATTTTTTAACATAAAGCTTATTTGCGTTTTAGTATAAAGATGTGCTTGCTGGCCTTACAAATGAGGCGACATTCTTAGACTAAGATTAGTAACGCATCTGTGATCGGTTTGGATGGATCTCTTGTTCTTTCTGGAGTTTATTACTGATGTCCATATATGACAGTGACAACTTAGCATCAAGTGGACTATATTTTCATTTCTTACTTCTATTTTAAATAAAAAGTTATTCATGGTATATCTCTTTTGTTGGAAAAAAATCATTTTTTTGTAATAGACAGCAATGTACAATTGGAGTTCGTCTCAAATTGCACACACATACGTTGCTACTCCTAGTGACTAAGATATAATGTCTCGAAAAAGACTTTTTTACTATGTTCTTTATACTACAATACAGAGGTGCTATAGCGGTGATATAATGTAGCCAAGTGTGGCAGTGGGTCTGCCTTAGCCGTACTTCAAATAGTTCTACGATCTACATTTTAAACTTACACGTGAGTTACGAATTGCAAGATATTTATTAAAATATTTACTATCTATTATCGAGTTATTATCAATTTTGCTATTCAATTCCTTTTATTACTATATCCTTAACATATTTTATGGAACTATTAATTTTTATTGCGCATACTAATCCACGCTAATACAGGAAAAATAATGGTTTGTTGTATAAAACTAAACTGGAGTTGATTGCAAATAATGAACGGAAATTAATATGAGCTCCCATTATACATGCATATTTAAATTTAATTTAGTAATTGAGTTGTTTGTTACTCGTATAATAATATATTTAAATTTTTTGCCATAAATGTTTTACTATTTGCGTGGAAAATGTTATAATCATAAAATACAAATTACTACTAGATCTAGTACTAGCGTTAATGTACGACTTTGTTCGTGAAATATAAGCTTAGATGTTTGCTATAATGTGTATAACGATGCTTCATTTGAAAAATATATTTAGGAAGGCGTTACCTTACCCATAATTTGGTAATTGATCAGTTTCAGTGTAATATAGCGCTATAATACAAAGACTATGAAAAGAGCAGAGGTAAGGCAATATGTGTACAATACTTCAGGCAGATTAAATGACAAGTTTTGGTGTTAAGGAAACTCAAAAAGTTAACTAACAGACAACGTTTCGCTTGTATATGTATTTACAATATTATATATTATACCTATGGTTGTTTTGAGCGTTATGACATAACACTGGTATAAATAACCGTTCGGTCATCGTAACGCAACCGTTAGTATTGATGCAGTGTAGTAAAATAAGAGGTTTGACTAGCGTCCCCTTTTTGATCTAATGACTTTATTACAGACCGCATACTTCTATTTACTGCCAGCGTTAGTCGCCACTTCATAATAATAATTCTACATGTCGAAGGTTTTACGCGGATTACAAAGAAATAGATATTGTGCGTGGCAATCTTTAGTGGAAAGCATGAAATATATTCTACATGGCATTTTTACTAAATCGTAATAACTATTATGCTTTGTTTGACTGTGAACAGATAATATTTCTCTCGTATAAAAGCTTAGTGCCCAGAGATTTAGAATAGATATTGAACATTTCTGCATCTATGATAGGACTGCTGTGTTCATGTCTACAAGTTAAATAGTTGTATAAAGCGCTTAATAATCCTTCGAAGTGGCAACGCATGTTTGAGTAGCTTTACATATTAAATCTGGCCCCTTTTAGTTTGATAAAATTGTCCATAAAAGTCTTCTTCAATGAACAGTATGCCGGTTAATTAATATCATCATACAAAATGTTTATTTAATGTTTCGTTTACGCTACGTACGTACGTTTACGCGCTTTTGTATCTACTTATGCTTTGTTTGTATTAAAATGCATCCTAACCGTGTTATCGGGGAAGATTTTAATTAATTTTTAATATACGTAAGCGTATGCGATTATGATTTAGAGATATGTATATCTAGAAACGTAAGTTTTACTTCAATATGATGTAACATTTTTCCCGTTATCATAATTTCGTTTACTTTTCTTAACAACTAAAAAGAATGCGACGGTAAACTATAAAGTCATATTTGAATCAAGTAAACATTACTTGTACGATAATTTTATGAATTAAATGTTACTAATAAATAATTCTTGTCTGACTTGTCTAAAGGAAATGAGTGTTGTCAGTAAGGAATTTACGACAGTCCCTCATGATGTACGAGTAGTTATCGTATTTCTAAGAATAAATGTGCAACACAACAACACAACTGATTTGCATTTGCTTTTAAAATTCCCAAGGACAATAGCGACAAATTCTAGCTAATAGTTTCTTTATTGTTCTATTTTAAAGTGAGGAATTCAGTCACTGGTTTATAGTAGCATTTTTTTAATGTCGCAAATAACGCACTTGCAGTACTCTAATGGACATATACGAGCAAGTGAACGACCAAATAGATTCACGAAACACGGTCAAGTGCGAGCTGTCGTGGTTTATATATTAGTTGTGTCTTTTTGAAATTAAATTCTCAAATCTGTGCTTCTGCACCGTCATGTACGTATTTTATATTTCTAGATAGTTTCAGACTTAAAAACAAGCAGCAAGTAGTGTTTTCGGGTTTTAATATAAACTTTTTCATGTATATGTTTTTAAATTATAATTACAGTAAAAACTATAATTGAGATGCGTTATCTAGCATGTATCGAAGTGCGGGTATTAGTTTCTGAAAATCTAAATTAGGCATATAAACACAAATTATGTGTATTTATGTATTAGTTATCGAAAATATTATACTGAATTTAGTAGGGTTTTTATTCTATGAGTCATTTAATTCTTTTTCAGCGTCTCTTATTTGTTTAAAATGGCATATGGCACGTTTGTTACTTATTTACAGTTTTGTAAAAATGTGTAATATTTTGGTTTTGGGTTGCGTGTAAGTAACTATGAGGTACGAGTCACATTGCGGGCATGCTAATCAACTAACAAGAGTAAGTACAATATTTGCACGGCGAAGATTGCGCGCACAATCAAAACATGCAACATCGTGATAAGGAGATAAGTATATCGCTACCAACCTAGGGTTGATCCTGAGGCGCAGAGGCTGGTTCTCGTAGGGCTATTCGATCACTGCCACTGAACACTCACTCATGTCACAATGTGATTCTGGAATTAGTTTAGTAACGCGCACGAGGAGCGTTGATTGGTGGTCGCGAGTGTCGTCGCGCGGCAGGTGCGTCCGCCGCAGCATCCGCAGCGGCTCTGGCGGCTCGGCGAAGGCGCGCGGCCACGCCCCGTGCGTACGCGCACCTCCCCGCCTGCCTCCGCACTGAAGCCTTCCTTGATCGCCTTTTCAGCGGTTTTCCGTCTGTCGACTGTGCTTTCGTTGCATATTCAGCGTGTTACTAGGACCTAACTGCCATACCTTGAAGCTTATTTTAAGCTCTAGTTGGAATTTGGTATTTCGGAACACCATTAGAAAGGGGTGTTGATGCTTTGATATATTTTTTCAGGGGTTAGCCCTGTTCTCCTTTTGCGATGAAGAAATTGAAAATCAAGACTGTTCTCATACATGATGGTTATAAAATACAATACTAGAGTGAATTTGTTGTTTGTTTTGATTTCAGTATTCTTCAAAAGAACTTATAGTTTAAACTATCAATATTAAACAGCTATGTTGTGTATAATAAACGAAATTATTTATTGCACAAATTATATTAATTTCTATTACAACATAATTCAGATCTTATCAGTATAGAAATATTCGGTGCATTTCGTATACTTGGAAGAGCTTAGCTTATTTAAATATTGTCAAACACAACATAACTGTTTAAATATATTTGTACACGGGACACCGTAAACATGATTATTGTATCGAATGGCCTTTTTTCATTAAAAGGTTCTACGAACTATTTAACCAATTATTTGCACTTTATATCATAATTAAATTTCCTACTATTCTAGAAACCGTAAAGTAAGATTGCTAAGCGTCGCTGATCTGGGATGTGAAGCGCGTGAGAAAGTTCGCCGTCCAAGCCCATAAATCGTCTATCAAACTGTACTAAATGAATCCCTTGATTAGATGCTAATTAAAAAGAAAAGAAGAAATCTTTGTGCCCGTACGGTGAAACGGTGTCGTATCTGAACACATGGACTGACACACTGAACACTCTCGAACAGTAACGTTCGGACACTTGTCTCTTGCGTCACGATGTTAATAATAAGTATTCAAATTACTATAGATCATCTCAATCAATATTAGTTTTGTAGCTACTTTCAGTTACATAAATTGACTTTCTCTTATCGATTGCACGTTGCGGACGAAGATTATTAAGCGGTTACCATCAACGAGTCAAGAAAATTTCTAAGCACACGCATGCGGTTCATCATATACACGAATGTGTGCTCGGCAATTTGCGACATCACACTGGCAGCCACGATGTGATGAGCGGCAGGTTTCTATAATAAATCAAAATATGACATAATAATATAATATTTAGAAGCATTTCTTCGCTGGTTCACGAAAGGGTCTATTGAGTGACTGTGAAAGTTTTTGATTGCTTGTGATATACTTTCTATGTAAAACCTATAGTTATTTCATCTTATATAGCATCAGTAGATTTGCTCTGCTTAATATGTTTACTAATATCGTAATCATTCATAACTAGCAATGGTTGATGCGCGTAAAGATAATTGCTTGAAGTCATATATTCATTAACGTACATTACGTGTAATTTATTTGGAACACAATCCGTGGCGGAACGTAGAGTTCAACGTTTAACGTTGTTATGGTGTTAATTTTTTTACAACCGCATTTGTACGGTCGGGTTATGTCAGTAATTGTAATGTTAATACATCTATTGTGTTTTGTATATTAATTATTGTAATTGCTTTATGTAATTCTGTTTAATTTATTGTAAAGATTCTTTTTTTTTACGCATGTTATGAGGTTTCGCCACATTTTCACCATTAACGAAATAACTTGCGATGCAATGATAATTTAAACGGGAAACTTACAGTGAGATATACTTAAAATAAATTGTTTCGGTTTTTAAACAAGCATATGCTTGTCGTACCATCTTATACATCATTATCATATATCTTTTGTATCTTCATTTGTTTAAAATACCAGATTATATCACGTAAAAGTTTTATCAAAAGGTTTCCAAGGTTAGTATTAAGCGAACTTCATCCTAAGTGGTAATGTACGATACAAGAATATGCACGTAATGATTTAAATGAAGTGAATTTAATGTTTTATTTCGGAGCGGTGATGATAAACAGTCCTGTGCTCTTCAATCATTTTAATGTAATAATGGACCATTGTGACTGCATTACTCATGAATGCGGCAGAGTTGGGTTCCTTTAATCAAATATAAGACAGTGACCGACGGCGGGCAGTTGTGGCGCGATTCTGGTCTTATCGCAATTAGCCAATTACAATTTTCGATTACCACGAAGCGTATCTGCTGCCGACAGGCTATACGCATACAGGTTTTGTGGGTTTTGCTCGGCGACGCACCCGCAGGGTGTGCACGGGTGGTCAACTGTTTTTTACGCCCAATCAGGGTCCCACTTGCATTCGTCTGTCTTGTTTATGTTCCCCCAAGGGATAATTTCAGGTATTCTCACAACGATTTTTACTGATAATATGGAATTAATCAATTATCGTAATAGGAAAAATGTGTAAAATATTTTTATAAATAATGTGAAGATTATCATATCTTATTCATATGTTTAAAAGCAAAAATTGACTATATTTGAAACACGATTTTTCCATTACCGTATGTCCTATAATCATATAATTTGGCATGCAGGTTTTCGATAACACAGGGACTTATTGAATAAGGTTAAACCCTTCTTTAACAGAGTAAAAGCAGTGAATGAACTTTGGATATAGTTCTAAATCTCATAAAGTTAGAAACTTAAAAAATGTATATTTACATTCCATGTTATAATTAAAGATGTCTGAATACAATTTTTCTCTGTATCACGCTCAACGGGGAAGTAATAGGAGATGAATGTTGTTTTTTATAAATTCTTTTCATCACGGTTTTTCTTTGGTTATACCTACAACCTTCAAATAACAAAGTGGGTTCTTTATAATAGATAGATGCCCGCTAAGAGCGAAAATTCATCCCTTATCAGGATACAAGTGGTCAACGAATGTATTACAAGTTCTAAACGAAAGTAATTAAAATCGTGAAGTTTTGATTTAAGTCTATTGATCGTATAGAAGTACCATATTGTCTTGGTAACACCATGTACAATGGAGAAGTAGGCATTTAATCGTTTTTTATGTCAATTTCCTGCAATTTTCCATTTCAACAGGACTGTTCATTGTACGGTACAAACACCCACCAATGGATTTTTGAATATTCCTTCTTTACCATTTAGGTATAAATTAATCTCAATAGTAAGAAATCTCGTAAATAAGGCAGGGCTTATTAAATTTGACATTTACACCTCCAGAACTATTGAAGGCGAATTAGATGAGCCTTATTTTGTGTAAATTAGCCTATAATTGTAGATAATTTCAAAAGTCCATTAATCATTGCGTACGGATTTTCTCAAACGCTGTCGAAACGGTATCAGATTAATAAAAAATATATGGGACTATTGGCCGACATAATAATTTGTACATAAACGTCGGAGAAAGCATAAGTCTATAATTTATGTGAGACACATAAATTATATTTATGTTTTAAAAATAAAAAAGAATATTGCGATAATATTTGTTCTTAATACCACTTGCATTCAATATAAAGTTTGGGATTTATTACAAATAACATTTTACTCAATCTAGAGCTCAACGCATATACGTATTTTTTTAAATGCTACTAACACCATCCATTCACCAACCCTTTTGGAGCAGCGTGATTGAGATAGCTCTAGGTCTCCCTAATTCTAAAGGGATACCCAACAATGGAACATAACAAGTAGCAAGCAAATAGATTTAATATCATAATTATCAAAATATTAGAAACTCAACTTAAGAAATCAGTATTTCGATAAATATCAATATACATATAAGTTTCTTAAGACCAAGGCACATTTAATGGAGATGACATTTGCCACTTACACTATAAACCATATTTGATTGTATAGTGTAAAAGATATTAACATTATAATAGGCTTGACTGCAACTATTTTATGTTCCACTGCGGGGAACATGAGTTTTATACGAAAATGAAAAAGTTTCTCAGAATGTAAATAGATGGATCATACACTGTACATCACATTTACCACATGCGGATTGGTGGACTTTACACGCCTTTTGAGAACATTCTGAAGAACTCTTAGGCTTGCGGGTCTCACAATCTTGTCCTTTGCCGTCAAAACAAAACATTATCAATTTGTAAAACGCACATAACATCGAACCATCAGAGGAATTCGAAATACGGAATTGGAGAGACCCAGACCTTAACCAATAGGCTATCACTGTTACGCACTTTACATTAGTTAGGAAATTTTTTAGTTCTAAAATTTGGCCTAACACATGTCAAGCACATGCCAAGAAAAAAATGCAGAATTATTATGAAATGTAAAATCGTGTCTTTGCCTGATGTGATGCATGCATTTTATTTATATTCCAATGACTCATAATAATATTTCAGAACCACAACATCTACTCCTTTATTCTTAGCGTTTACTCCGTTCCCGAGTTCGGAGACTTTAACTTTCGTTTTTGTGTCCAAAGTGTCAGATGCTATCGTTCGCAACAAGGCAACTGATTTTAAGGCAGGGGGCTCTTGCTGTGAAAATATATGTAACATTAATCCCATGATATATTGACCTGTTAGTTAGCTTGATTAAGTCCGTCTCGTATTCGCCACTGACCGATAAACAATAAATCAATTTATGCTAAACGCTTCTAGTTGACTGCCGGTCACCGACTCGCCTGCAGCCTATTAGTGAACAGTATCGTGGTTGCCCACAACCGCATGAGCGTTCTCCAAGATTTATAACTCACGTTCTAGAAAGCTCGTGCTATAAGCTCTGTTATCAACGACTTTGATATTGTGCATTCTGAATTATACCATGTCTTGAATCATACCTTGATCTCAATCTGCAGAAAACACGATGTTTACATTTAAAATGCCTACTTCAGGAGTGAAAAGCATAATAAAATAAATATATTTAATCCTATAGATTTCTGATATTCACATGCATACGCTAAAAAATTATTACTGTGGTTCCGATATCCGGTCCGCTCGGTGAAAGAATAGCTGGGAGATACGACGAAAAAACATATTCTAAGTAATTTGAGAATGTCTTCCGCGAAACACGCTTTACTCATCATCGTGGTATTTCATATAAAAATATTCGTTTAATAACAAAGGAAAATGAATAAATTTTATCGGTAGAAATGATAATAAATTGTTTTCTTGAACGAATCAATAATTTATCTTTATAACAGTTGGGTTTGTCTTATATTTCAGTATCTTTACTTATTTCGTATATTATTTCATAATTATATTATTAAACTGATCACTATGAAATTTGCAAATAAATATTATTCCTTTAGGATTAAGTATGAGAAAAGCTTACTATTATTTCTCTTCCATTATTCATTTATATTTCAAATAGAACATTTCTTAGCCTTAAACGGATATCTACAAATTGAAAGTGCGTCTTGTTAGCAAGCCATTTATATCAATAGCTGGCCATTGAGTTATGGTATCTCTGTTGCATTACGGAGATTTTGTAGAATTGCGTTCACATTCAGTGATTTAACTAGTTCAGTTATTCTAATTGCCACCAGCTTACGTCATTAAATAGGATACATGGCAAGATTGTTTGTCGATAGCGCGTTTCTGAAAATTTTGAAGCAGAAATGTAAATTCACGTTATGTAATTTTATTCAATGTAAATAAATAATCGTTTATGTATATGCATGTAACTTAAATAGGTATAACATTCTAACACCTTTCAAATACTAGCTTGTACGGAAAGTAAATAATGTATTTATCTCAAATTTCTTAGGATTAAAGCCCCGATTAAAGTTAATAGTGGTGCGATATAAATAATGGCAATGCTGTTATTTCTGAACTTGGCGAAGTATACTTCTCAAAACCCTCCATACTTAATTACGAACACTAATGGAGCATTGCGAAATGTATTTTCGCTTTACGAGCCACTGTAACTCGAGCGCCAATGGGGTTTTTAATTTACTTAACCCAAATATTGCATTATGCCGTGCTCCCGTCGATGTTCCGTACAGATTTTATAGGGCTCGTAAAGTTGGATGTTTCCTGATTGATATTGCACTTCGGTATATTGCTTTGCTTGAGAGATACAATGTTTCGTGCACCTTTTATGTGCTGTTTATTTATCCATGGTATAATAATACTGTCGTTATACTGTATATGTTTATTTATCAAGGACTAATATAAAAAGAATGCCGAGAGTTTTTTCCACTGGCTTTCTCCCGGTCAACATTAACCAACAGGACGCTCAAAGCCGATGTACTTGTTTTACATTGTACCCTTGACATTCATTAAACATATATGAATACCTTACAATGAAATAAAATATTTGAATTTAAATTTGAACTTGAATTAGTTGTACGTCGATAGGTATATCCGTTAAATCATTTTACTGTTAATGTTATCTTCACATACCAGTTCAGTATATCCAACATCCATCAAAACTCCGTATAATTTAATTATGCATACTTGTAAAATGCTTGAATAGATTCGATTCGATCAAAATAAAAGTCTCCCTGTTTCAGCTGTTAAACAACAAAAGTAATTAAGGTCCTAGTAAATGAATTATAGTGAAACTGAATGATTCTTCAATAGCAGGTTTATTTTTAGAAAATATTTATCTGACTTTTTAATTATGCGCCCAATCAGGAACAACTTTTGCGAAACGTTGCGGAACACAAAGCTATATCATCATTCGCTGTGACACATACAACGTTGACATCGTTGAAAGATACGATATGACATGATTATTGCATAGGGTCTCCTCTTTGACTCTCGTGGGAATCGCGCTCAGTCCGGCGCATTGCTGAGTTTGATTAGCCCGGCATATACACGTGCGCGGTGACGAGTTCTCGTTACTCGTCTTTCTCTATAGAATTCCGTACATTATGTAGATGCATAAAAGTGAATATTTTCACCTCGTAGCTTTGATCACAATTTCGCCTCCATTTTAGTACTAGCGCATTGCTCTCATCGACGAAAGCATAATCATGCCCCAAAATAGAAACTACAAAACAGCTCTACTGCATTCTTTGAAAGCTCGTACTTGTAATCTAATATCGAACTCGTAATCTCTTATAACGTGTAGTTGGAAAGTTTATATAGAGGTTGTATTGCCTTTCCTTGATGTAGACCGATAGGCACATTTGCAACATCATCGTAAAATAACGTCATAAAAATAATGAATAATCTATAATCCAATAAAATATGAGTAAGAATCAATGTAGCCGCGTTTAAATTTGAAAGTGAGGGAGATTTCGCTTAGCTTTATATGTAGTATAGTGCAATAAAACAAAGTTATGCTTGATGATAAATGAATCTCGCATCTTGATAGATATTTATTAATGCTACTTACTAAAATTTAGAGAAATATTGGATTTACCGTATATTGTGTAAAATCCATTACGCTCGCTCGAAATGGGAAAAAGTAATGTGTATTGTATTTTGGTACAACCAATAATGTGTTTTAGTGGTCCCCATTGTATAGTAGCATTACGAGTAGGTATCTCGGTAACCACAAGAGCCTCTATGTCAAGTTTTTTTGCACCTGATTCCATCCTATCTGCGGGACAATGGCCAGACAATAAGAAAAACGCGGAGCTTTTCTTTTGTCGTAACTGCCGTGCGTATGCGCATCTGCACCACTATCACTTGGACGACGTGTTTTGTTTGTTCTACTTAATTGCTTCTGTAATGGGATTCAATTTTATTGAGTTTTTTACGACTCCTCTATTCTTCGTACAAGGTTTAATATATAGACACGGCGCGTTCTACTTTATGTACTTGTTTGAAACTTTATATAGGTCTGCCTTAATATTCCGTAGAGCCGGTATAATTTGACATGGCATTTTATAGCGGGCAATTATATACGCATAACGTAGGCGCAATTTGCATTAAAATTCGTGGGTTACGTGAGGACGTCATTCGGGGTGACCTGCGTGATTCACTGGTGTTTAAGTTTCTTCTTATATCTGCTCATTATAATTCGTTTAAGATTCAATTTTTATTCATTCATTTAGTATTTACCAATTAAATAACGAATATTCGTTTTCAGATTGAAAATTATTAGGTATTATTCTAAATTATATGGGGTTTTATTTTAGGCGTTTAGGCCACATTCTGCCATAGCGTAGATTCAAATGCAAATTGTACATTAATTATATAATCACAAATTTTCGAAAAATTATGACTTTAATGTATATTAACATTTATTTATTTTAAGGTATTATTAAGTAAATTAGTATACTGCCAGTTCACTCTTACATTATAGGAAATAACAAGTAAATTTTTATTCCGTTCAGGAGGTGAAAGTTACGCATTTTCAAGGGGTGGGAATTGTTGTCGTCAATTGGTCATTCCCCTGGTGGGTGGACACCTAATCTAAGAGCTCCCGAGGGATCCGGCGGCCTTTGAGAGGATCTGCGTGGTGATGAGGTGCCGTCCGAATGGGCAAACATGCGACCGCATAAACCCGTCGATGATCCTTTTAGTCGTCTCTTAAGACAGACCGAATTACCGTATTGATATTTTTCTACTTCCCTTAATGACCATTAGTAATGATATTAATATTGTTATTAACAAAAGTACACATTTTTTCTGTATACTAGTAATAGAAAATACTTGCAATCCGGTCTAGCTTCGCTCGGGTAATAGACTTTATATTTACTTACATTATTATTCTTTCATACATGAATCCAGTCATTACCTAGTTGCAAAAACTAACAATTAGAAACATCTATTTCGAACGACGACTGAATTTCTATATTGAATTTAACTATTTCATTTCTCGCCCAATTTACAAAAAAAATCTAATGCATCCAAACCTTCCTTAGGAATTACTCTGCCTGTTATTGAAAACTGTGAGAAAATCCGTCCAGTACTTCTTGAGTTTATCATGAATAAACAGACAGATGTGACGGGAGACTTTATTATATAATATTTAGACATGTAGTGACCATTCTTCATCAGACAGATTCAATGCTATCCTTTTGCTGGAATCAATTAGGTACTCTATTCACTATCTTTATTTAATTCCATTACTGGAAATAGCATTATTCAATTTATTGAACGATGCAATTCAGCCTAAGGCATTTTAAACTGAGAAACTAATTAATGGACAGTAAAAGTAACTCTCTTCTTAGTAATCACATCAACGAGCACCAATCACGAGTTGCCCTACAGTTTTGTAGAATAATACTATTAGATTCAGCAATATGCACAGTGCATTGTATTCTGAGTTTCACTTCGCGAAGGCAAATGTTATTGTTCTTCCAATTGTCTTAATCTAAGAAATAGCGCTTTGATTAACGTAAAGCTATATTTGGCTTTGTCTTCGAAGAATTTTGCCCCTTCTGTACATTTTGTAGTCTTTCACTTTGAGCTCTAAATACCAAATTCGTAGGCCAATAAGTTTCAAGTTGCATTCAATAGATATCAATAATATTTCATTGTAAAAATAACTTTCACGAAAACCATTTTATGTATTTCAACGACAGATACGATTTATTGAGTACTAAAATAGCTTATTCATATTTAAATGGATGTCGTGTTATGGATGCAATAATTTAGTTACGAGTTAGTAACATCGGACGTAGCTCTGCGTATTAAAACGCATAAGATTTGCATTTTTGTCTCCGAGAAAGACATTACTCAACTACTTTATAAGCCGACCTCGTCAGTGTAAAGTGAATATCAATTATATGCCTGTCGTCCATTGAACGGATAAGCGTGGATAACCATGCGTTCAGGTCATTTAAATCCCCCGTAGTGCAAGTATTCGCAAATTGTTCCGTCAATTAGAATTTGCTTTAACGTACGTGACTGATGAATGACAATCATTTCACGCACAAAGCGGTAACATTCAGCAACTTTATCCCCGATGTTACGCAAACTGCGCGTCACCGTAGCCATTGTGATACCCCTATTTGTATAGATATTTTGTACGCAACGACTAGTTATTCGTTAGCGAAACGTAACGAATGTAACGTTCAAATGAAGAATAGTCTTAATAGAATGGTGTCCAAAACTTTTACTTCTAAAGAAATGTCTGGATTACGAAAGTACAGCGAAAAATGATTGATTAGTAAGAGTTGAGATCTGTATTTCGAATCGATGTTTATGTAGTTGGATGCTCTGGATAATGGCGGGAAGACGCGCGGTCCACTTTGTGGTTCGTCCGAGTGTAGGCATCCTTGATATCGTGACCGCAAACATCGATCCAGACATGCAAACCTGTTTTTGAAACATCAGCTCCGTCCGCAACGCACTCATTGAACATTGCTCTCACGGCGTGATGCGCGCGACGCGGAATTCGTAATGAGACGAACAGGTACTTGAAGGAACGTTGACGAATTCATTACCTAAAATTTTTATTTATTACTCGCCAGTTGCTTACTGTTTGAGGTTCCGTTTGTATTCAGTTTTGTTATTTTAGGACACGCGTGGTTCGTGTTTGCTGTTTATGTAGGAATTGTTACAAGTAATACTTAACAACGAAAGTTTTTGAAGGTTTTGTTAGTAATCAAATTTAAATTAATTTTATTACTCGTTATCACAAACACCGAATTAGAAAATAAATATTGATTTTTATAAAATTAAATTAGACAAATTCACTAACGTGGGCTAATTGTTCAAACAATTAGACCCACGTCTGATCAACGCCGCCGGGTGACTAGAGGGCTGGTCCATATCTCGCGCAGAAAATTGCGATTGCTATTCAACGCGGGAATGCAGCTAGCGTTCTTAGAACCATGCCGCATGGGCACGGACTCTCTTTAGATCGTTTCGGTTAGGTTTTATTATAATTAGTTTTAAGATTTTCATTATAGTAAATATTTTTATATACCTGTTTAACCAAGTGTAAAGTAAAAATAAAATCCCCTAATTATTTGTAAATAGACAAACGGCTATTTGAGGTATTTAAAGCTTGGCAGCTTTTTGAAGTATAAATCAAGTCAGACACATTGTAGACGGAAGCTTTCTTTTGCAATTCCTTTTCTGTGTATGTAAAAGGTCGACAAGTCATTAGTCGGGTGCAGTTCGTTCTCTCCACCATGCCAATTCATTTTATTGTTCCGTCGAACGCCCACAAACCATTCGGCGTGTTTATTTCTACGAATTAGTTCAGTGGTTATTACTATGCTCAGACGGCTGCGTTCACAAAATTTGGACAAACATCATGTATAGGTACTTAGAATTTGAACAGATATCTTCTGATATATGAATTCATATAGCGTACTTTCTTGTTATTGAGAATATAATATTTTATGTAGCTGACAATATTGGAATCCTACAACATGACTAAAAACATTCAAAATATTTTGATATCAATATGTAGATAAGAAGTTTGATGTACGAACTAAGATGAACCTATATGGCGAAGTTGTTTTTATATACTATACCTGTATATAATTAGGAATATATTTTAAACCCAGTACAAGCCGATACTATTTTGTAGTTAATTGCAAATAAATTTACAGTGGCTACTCATGCAATTGAACATAAATAGGACTTCAGATATAAATAATTTAAGACTATAAGGCGGAAACGTACAGCGATAAAAATTTACTATTTTTAGTCAATCCACACGAGAGCTAGGCATAGATAGACAAATGTATTTACTTCTTATGCCTGCATGTTGACATTTTCTTAATATTGATATTATGTATTTAGTACACAAACATAAAGTTGACAGCAAACGCACAATGCACTTGTCTCAAAACGCTGACATACATAATGTCTTGCGCTTTATCCTCTATGAATACTCGTATGACTTTGTGATCTAATCGCTCGTTTTTGAACGTAGGACGCAGTAAAATATTCGCTACAACGGGACAACGTACCGTAATATATTGGATAGAAAAATAGTGAGTCATACATTTGCGAAAGCTCGTCGATTGCACGTTGTAAAAATCAACGACGTTTTTAGCAGGAATGTCACGGTTACATTATGCCGGAGTGATGCGTTTATTATTGAGAACTTTGAACGTGTAATTTGACGCTTATCGTTTATAGGAATGCATTGTATTCACAGGGCGTTATTGAAGGTGCAATGCATGCATTAGACGGCCACGGTTCTTGGAAAAGTGTGTGTGTGTTGCAGACGACATGACGTCGTCACGCGTCCGTCTGCGCGGCCAGGTGCTATCACGAGCGCAATGTCACTCGCATGCGCAACGCCATTTCGCCAACGAATACTTCACACCCCTCAACGTATAAATAAACGGGTCGTAATAAATGAGAGCAGACACTCCTCTAGTAATTATTTATCTACTTTACTTACATTGTTTGTCGCTGACAGATCACGTAGTACATTATAAGTGTAATTTTTAGGGTACATTCATATTTTTGACGTAAAACATCTATTGTTGCACTTTGATTATCTTGAGTTAATATTTTTAAACATTATAAACATTATTATAATAAGAATAATAAAATAGCTTCGCTGTATATATCGAAGTGATATTTTTTTAATTGATTAAAACTCTTAAGGCTATATCAGCAATACAATGCGCATGAGATATTTATTTGTATGTTATATCGAACACAGGCCATGAGAACGGGATGTAGCGCAATTAATATTTCATCCGTGATACTCGTATCAACTGCATTCAAACAAAGACCTACCAGGACGCTGGCGTGGCGGTCTGCTCTGCTCAGACATCAGTCTTGATAAATGTTTAATGTCTCATACGTATTATTATCTGAATTCACATGTCTGATTAAAAACAATAAAACTGTTGATAATTCCTTTAAGGTTTAATACATTTCAATAATAAATCAATAGAACCATTATCGAGTGGCCACGAATTCCCTAAGGGGTGGCCTTAACCCAAAAATTTCAATGCTTGCAAACTACTCGTAACCACGAGGTTCTACCATACCTTTTACGTGTTTACTGTTAGAATTTCAGAAAATCTATTGTATCTATAATCTGCTCATTAATTGAATTTTCAAAACTAAATAAGTATCACTTCAGGTTCAATTGACGCATAGTAAAAATTTCAGTCGGTATTTACTTTAATTGATAACTTCTTCAAACATCATAATCATTGTTTACTTAATTTTCTTGTATAACATTTCTTTGCGCCGCTGATAAAATTATTTTTATCTTTAAACCAGCAAAAAGATTTCAGAAAAATTGTTGAATCTACAATCCAGAAATTATACAGATCGGTTGATTATATCAAAAGTGAACACTAACAATGTATTTTTGAAATGTAACCATTAAGGACTAAAATAGGAATGGAAAGTTTATATGAATATATTGTTCGCTGAAATTCTGCGTCAAGTAATCCGTGGGAAAAAGCTAGTCTCTAATCAAATTGCATGCATGTGTCTATGAAATGCAAATTACTTACTACTTATTTACTAACATATCTACCACGTATATCCGAGTAAATTCAAAATGAAAGTTTATATTATTATTATTATTTTAAAGGTGGTAGAGCCGTTAGAGCTCGCCCGGGGCGGCACCTCCGCCACCCTCATAATCCGCCGTAAAGCAACATGTTCTTCATGTATTGTGTTTCGGTTGGGGAGGTGTGGTTGCCGG
>DWON01002122.1:0-21682 GCA_018251015.1 Phocides pigmalion okeechobee
TAAGATCATAAAGAATACTAGAACGACTCCAGTTATTACATATCTCTTAATATTTAGTATTTTTTATCTATTTTTCCTTTTTTATCTAAAATTTTATATTTTATTACATTAATAGAATTAAAGAAAAGCCTAACCTAAACAATCCAAAGGGGCTCGTCGGGCATCGTCTACAGTACGGCGATTCATTAAAACGTGTCCTTTTCGTGCCTAGTTTTAAAGAAACGAGTGCTCTTTTAAGTTCTTTGTTCCTTTCCGAGTTGCTTGAGTGAGAAAAACAACTTAAACCCTTGTTTTCCTAAGTGTAACACCTTAAGGGGCTATTTCCGCTAGCCAAGGCGTTCGCATTTGTTTTCCGCTTGAGAAAATTTCACAAAGCAATTTCCAGCTGTACAGCTTTTGTTTTTCCCTCTTCTGTATGGAAACCCAATGGGAAACTGGCCATTTGCAGATGCATGTGTAAACCGCGAATTTAGGACTAAAGAAAATTAGTGCACTAAAATATTTTTATTAGTAAATATATTTGCATTTCGTATTTTATTTTGTGATTACACTTATTTTGCGGGGAATATACCTGTAGGTACACTTATTACACGGAAGTAGTTAGGGTATCACAATCGGGGTTTTACTTAAATCCAAGTTATTATTCCCATTTTTTTTAACCATAAGATATAAGTATATTGTAAGGGCAATATAGAACAGGAATTTTACCCCAAATAGGTGACAGATGTTGACATATGACTATCCCTGAGAACTAAAATTGTCGCCTCCGATATAAATGGGCCAGCAATGACACTGTCCTAAGAAATGAACATAACGATGGTACCTCAAATTGGTCAAACCACACAGATCCTACAACCTTGCCAAAGTACTAATCTCTCTTTGTATGTGAGAAGAGAAGCAAACGAGCATATAAACCGCCTGATGGTAAGTAGTGGCAACCAATAGACATCCATGTACAATCGCAAACACGACCGAAATCCTATCTGAGCCCGAACAGAGATGCGTTGCTACTCCTGAGGACTAAGATGGTCGCCTCGCTTCAAAGTGTATCCGGCAACCGCACCTCTCTAACCGAAACACAAGTAATGCTTTACTGCGGATTATGAGGCCGATGGTGGTACCTCCTCGGTCGAACTATAGTTCTCCCACCTTTACAACCACGATACTAATACCAATTCTCTTTAAAACACGACAAATTTCAATTGAGTACAATTAAAACTATAATTGACTAAAAGCGCGGAGATTTTCACTGACAAAAACCGTTTTCCACGTCATTTCTTCATCATATACATTTCCGAGGTATAACAAAGTGCGTCTGGTAATATCGCGGTAATTACTGACGGGATCTTAAGCCGTTAATCGCAGAGCCGCATCTCACCGCCTCTCCGTTTAATGGAGAGCTAGATGTACCTCTTTGGGGACGTTTGTGCCTTTTGAAATTGTCTTTTACCAGCACACCGTTTACGTGCCTAAAGCATTTTCTTCTTCGGATTTACGGGAGATGTCTGTCGAATGAGAGATAAGGGTTTAGTTATACTCGTAAGGTTCACGTTCTAGATAAAGAGGGTTTAAAAAATTCGTACAAAAATTGCTTTTTTAACTATCATTCAGTTCTACTGTAAGCTATTCGTAGTCTTAATAAATCTATGTATATAGTCTAAATATCTCCTATATATAGTATACTAAGTAATAGTTTTTTCATAAATACAGATAAACTACTTTTAGGGAAAATAATGGAATTGTCTAGTACACGATGTAAAATGCAAAAATGTTATTAAATTTTTGTCTCCTAAAAAAAGGTTTTGCAGATAAACCCCTATATTTTTATCTTTTAAAATTTTTGAAACTTATACCCCTAGCTTAAAGCTGTATATTGTTACTTTTTTATGAAATTCTAGTTGGAAGAACTATAGTTGGACCGAAGAGGTACCACTGGCGCCCTCATAATCCGCCGTAAAGCATTTCTTGTATTTCGGTTGCCGACTACACTTTGAAGCGAGGCGACCACGTAAGTCCTCAGGAGTAGCAATATCTCTACGTTCGAGCTCAGATAAGATTTCGATCGTGTTTGTGGTTATACGTGGATGTCTATGGGCTGCGAACACTTAACATCAGGTTTGCGTGCTTGTTTGCTACTCTTCTCACTTAAAAGAAATTGAAAACGAGGATGCAGGCTACTTGATGGTAAATGATCTCTGCCACCAATACACACGTGTAACCAACGTCATACGAGTCTTACCTGAAGTTGTACATGCGTTTCTACTCCTAAAGACTACGAATGTGGCCTCGCTAAGTGTAGCCAGCACCTTTTCGGCCGAAACACTGTTGCTACCGGATTATTAAGGCGACCGCCGAAATAAATTAATCATTTAATGGTCGTATATACATTAATAACAAGGAAACTCATAACTTTACACACTATCAGCCATAATTAAACTTTAGCTCTCACATTCAAGGAAGGAAATGAACTTATTATTTATAACCAGGCATGAAATACCAATATATAATGAGATCTTTTCGAGAGAGGTTTTGTTAAATATTTCATAAATTGCTTTTGTTGAGTTCATCTCATTATTGAGATATTTTACCTTATAACACATGAATAAGGTAAAATATTTCAATGTAGTGCGTACTATAGAATACTTTTGAGGAGAATGGTCTTATTACAGCTATAAGATTGGTTTTAAAGTAAATATCGCGGAATTTATACACTTAACTATGTTTTTATGTGAGAAGAGTGGCAAATGAATATGCAAACCAAAATGCAAAAGAGTGGCAAATGAAGATGGTAAGTAGCAACCCATAAACATCCACGTACAATCTGACAACAACAACATTCATGACTGAAATCCCACCTGAGCTTGAACATAGATGCGTTGCTACTCCTGAGGACTAAGATGGTCGCCTCGCTTCATAGCCGGCAACCACACCTCTCCAACCAAAACAGAAGTAATACATTAAAGCAGATTATGAGAGCGGCAGTGATCTAACTATAGTTCTCCCACCTTTAAACCTTGTACCGGGTACTCGCGATTAACGATTTTTGATTGCCGAAAAAACCGGCAATCTCATAATGAGCCGTAAAATTCGTGGTTCGGTTAGAGAGTTGTGGTTGCCGGCTGCAAATAAGTGATTACCTCAATCCTCAGAAGTAACAACAGTCCTTTCCGATAGGACTTTAGTCATGTTTCTGATTGGACATCCTCCATGAATACAGACACTATTTACCCTCACGTGGCTTGCACGCTAGTTTACTACTTTGCCTAGATAAAAAAGTAAAAATTTCGTTGCTAAAATAAAAAAAAATGTATTAAGTGAAAGACAAAAAAAAATAAAGTAAGACGGCGAATGGAGAGCCGTCGGGTTGAGGGCATGATGGCATACCACAGCGTCATGCCGTTCGCCGTCACGGCATACAATTGGTTCTTTATTTGCTCCCGAGTGCCAATAGCCAGCATCAAAAACAATCAGAGGAAATATTCAATATTTTATGAACTTTTAATAAAACATAGTCAATTGTATTCAATACGTATTTTTTTCGCTTGGCTTTGAAACCTTTGGCCCGTGGGGGTCCGCGTTTGATCGACGCTGACGATGACAAGAGGGCTGGTTCAAATCTCATGCAGAGAAATGCGATTGCTATTCAACGCGGGAATGCAGCTAGTATTCTTGGAAGCATGCCGCATGGGCACAGACTCCCTTTAGATGTTTAGGTTAGGCTTTTATTATAATTATTTTGAAGATTTTCAACATTGTAAATATATTTATTGTATTGTATAGAGCATTTTGTATCATACAGTTCAGTACAGATAGACATAGCGGAGGCTTTAGCCCTCCCCCAACGTGCGCACTAAGATTCTCTACCGTCACTAGGCCCAGGCACACAATAACCCACTAACGAAATTAAAAGCCGTGCAACCTCATTTTCCAGAAACTGCATGCATGTAGAATCATTACTTAAACTGCATCTTTTTAAACGCCCTCAGAAGGCTGAATGGGCCCGGTCCTTGAATCGGTTTAGAAAATAAAAAAGAAAGCACACGCATGGCGCCATTGTACGCAGACACGAAGGTGGATCTCATTAAGGGAACGTTCGGAATTAAGAACTGAGAGCGATGGAGCGGGAATCTTAGCGATCATTACGTGCTAGGGTTGTCAGCTCGTGGGAATTTGCCTGATGTTACGGAGTCTTGCTTAAGTTCACTATCGTCATTCAATAGAACAGCAATGGCAGCTAGGTAGTAAATATGAAGAGTGTGAATCTCTGTTTATTAAAAGTTATGTTCATATCATAAGCACATATTTTTACATTTTTTATATTTTACATTCATGTTGTATATTTGCTTTGTGGGAGAAACATAGTAAGACTTCTTCATAAATTAGTCAAAAGGGTATGAAGTGTACTAATCTGTACTTTGCCAGTCTGACAGATGAAAGCTCAATTACCCTTTCACAGCATGAACTCTCTAATAAACTCCAGAAAGTATTTCAGACTGTGATATATTACACATGACCATAGCTATTGACCATTAAATATCAAATAAATTCTATCCATTTCATCGTAAAGGTAATGTCCAGGGAACTGGAAGTACATGGCAAACGAACAAACAAAAATGTAAATATGAGTTAAGATTCTTTTCTGGGACTGGGTATTTGTGTAATTATTGTTATTTATGTGACATCACACCAAATTTTAGTGGAATATCATGTGAGTGAAAATATTTTTTCTATCAAACTCGAAAAAAGGAAATTCTCCATCCGACAGTACTTTTGTTTGTTACCGCATACCTCCGCGATTTGCTAATGAACTTAAAAAAAATGATAAGTAACCAATATGATAATTTCGACGTTTGATAAAATTTTAAAATTGTAATTTTTTTTAATTGAATCGAAATGACAACCCCTAACAGAGGAAAAGAAGGAGATTAGACTTTGTATTTGAGTCAAATTTAAATTAGAATATCTAATGTATCTTAAAATATGTATATAGAGATACAAAATACATTTAAAAATTATTAGCATTCGTAAGACTAGAAAACGGGAGATACAACATCTTAAACTCCGTATGTAATAAAAAATATTTTAAACTATAAACAGAAATTACGCTGTCATTGCTTATTTGGGTATTAAATTTCGCAGTCTGGCAACCCTCGCAACCGAACGCGGCCGCGGTGTCACGTCTGTCGCTTTATTCTTTATGAAATATATATTTTTTCTGACTTTTTCCTCTTGGTTTTAGAAATACTGCTTTTGTGGGTAGGTATTCAGTATAACATTTGTTGCCGAGTACGCTTTGAAGTTTGATCACGTGCTTGTGTCTACTTCACAAGAAACATAGTTATCGTTCGAGATCGTGGAGTGCCTCTAGTTGGCGTTAGCGGCTGCAATTCTTTGATGCTATCGACGGATAGTTTCAATAGAAAATTCAAAAAATATTCATACTAAATTCTTCATCAGCCTAGCCTTCACTCGGTTCGACTCTGGGGTGCGTGCCAAAATATTTCAAACGATTAGTCCATTGTTTGATCAACGCCAGTGACAAGAGGGCTGGTTCATATCTTAGAAAATTGCGATTGCTATTCAACGTGGGAATGCAGCTAGCGTTCTTGTAGTCGCATGAGCACGGACTCTCTTTAGATTGTTTAGGTTAAGCTTTTATTGCCATTAGTTTTAAGATTTTCATTATTGTAAATATGTATTTCTGTTCTAATAAATATGTTTGTTATTCTATCAGAATGACAAGGTTGAATTCACTTCGAGTACCCTTTCAGAATAAAAATAATTACATTATTGGTTCCATTGGCCAAATGCTGATTAGTAGACTAAACTAACTACTACTACTACTAAGACTAAACATCTTTGAAAACATTATTGACGTCTCTCAAACAGGTTTTCTCATGGTATTTTCGTTCATCGTAAGGCAAATAATTAATTCCTAATATTCACACACCAAATAATTCCAGGTATCGGGTATCCGGGCATCCGGATATACGTTTATTCAGGTATCCGAGTATCCAGGTATCCAGGCACGCTAGTTGAGCGGCCTAATCTTACTTCTAGGATATTAGTGTTTATCGTACTGTACATATGACTAAACATATCGTAATTATTAGTAAGAATTGTTTAATGCATCGGTTTCTGACCCCAGTTAGGATCTGACTCCATGGAACTCGGTCATTTTCATGCGGCTCCAATCGGGTCCGGATCCAGTTCGGACCTATATGTCGGATATGGTTCCGCAGATAAAAATAGGTCCAGATCTACCCAGCCTTATTGTAAACTATAAAAATAAATCTTATTTCTTTATATTATCATTATGAAAGAGTAAGACGAGCATGCAGGCCACCTGATATTAAGTGGTCACTGCAGCCCATGGACAACCACCAATCTCAAATAGAACAGAAGTTCTATTTAAGGATGGACGCGGATGCGTTCCTACTCTCGAGGACTAAGATGGTCGCCTCCAATCATGTGTATCCGGCAACCACACCTCCCCAACCGAAACGCAATACATGAAGAACATGTTACTTTACGACGAGTTATGAGGGTGACGGTGGTGCCGCCCCGGGCGAGCTCTAACGGCTCTACCACCTTTATATCTATCTCTATGTACTAACTAGTTACTTACCTAATTAAGGAGAATTTTCACCGGTGAAACGAGATCAGTCGATGTTGGGATTGTCTGGAAAGAAATGTAAAATAAGATAATTAGTTAAATTTGAAAATATTTTTTGTCTTTTTATGTTCAAGTTACAAGCAAGCGTGCTGGTTGACGTCTAAATTTACAGCGAAACAGCCATCTTAGTCCTAATGAGTAGCTTCGCTGGTTAACGTCTGGCTCGAAGGACCAAATGTAAAATGTGGGGGTTGTGGACTGTTTTTTTTTATGTGAGAAGAGTAGCAAACTAAAATGCAAACCACCAGATGTTAAGTAGTCGCAGCCCATAGATATCCATTTACAAGCACAAAAAGACGGAAATCCTATCTGAGCTTAAACGTAGAAACGTTGCTGGTCGCCTCGCTTCAAAGCGTAGCTAGTAACCGCACCTCTCCAACCGAAACCCAAGAAATGCTTTACGGCGGATTATGAGGGCGGCGGTGGTACCTCCTCGGTCGAACTATAGTTTTCCCACCTTTCAATATATCTAATGCTGATTATGGTGGAAATGATAAAGCAAACTACTGTTTTTCATTCTAAATATATAATATATTACTGAATATATTGACATTTTTGATACAAAAAAGTGAACAAACGAAGAATGTGTCAAATAATTTAAAATATCGACACATATATTTTAATAATAAAGTATTAGAGCGATAAGACCGCCTATTGTGTACAAAGTTCTGAAATTTTGTAAATGTTTGTATCCTATTTCATGGTATGCAATAAAGTATACTCTATTCCATTCTATTCTATTCTATAGAATATATGTATGTTGGTATCCCTAACATACATTTTATAATACTGGTATTATTAAATGAATGTTTGGGATACCAATTGTAGCTACGTATATATATACGAGCTTAGATATTCCTTCAGTCCTTTTGGACATGTACCATGAGCTGCAGGGTCTACCTAATGTCAGATGGCCTGTATATTCCTTTATTGCTATTCTCATGAAAGAAGGTAAGCATACGGTATTCCTATTGCGTTTAAATTGAACTAAAAGCACGTAATTTAAAACAATTAGAATTTGTGATTTTCAAGTAATATTATCGCGGATTTTTTATATTATATACCATGGAGTTTGCACCTATAATTGTGGCGCCACCTAGTTCTATTGTATATTGTAGAGCTATATTTATTGTTCGTGTTAGTGTACACTTTGTGGGTGCAACAAATTAATAAATAAAGAAAAAATAAATAAATAAATAAATAAAGAAATAAAGAATTAAAGAAATAAATAAATAAATAAAGAAAGAAATAAATAAAGAAAGAAATAAAGAAAGAAATAAATAAATAAAGAAAGAAACAAAGAAATAAATAAATAAATAAAGAAAGAAATAAAGAAAGAAATAAATAAATAAAGAAAGAAATAAAGAAATAAATAAATAAATAAATAAATAAATAAATAAATAAATAAATGAATAAATGAATAAATAAATAAATAAATTAACAAACAAACAAATAAATAAATAAATAATTAAATGAATTAATTAATTAATTAATCACGTATGAATTAACGAATGAATGAATTAATGAATGAGTGAAGAAACAAATAAATTAATTAATAAATTAATAACATATTTTACTATGTACCGGGTACTTCCGATTAACGATATTAGATTGCGGATATTTCGAAACAGTTGCATGGCTCGTTGTCACCCTTGGTCGGCGAAACACGTTCACTCACCCTCAAAAACTCACTCAAATGCGTGAGTCTAGCCGTGACCACGAGCCATGCAACTGGTTCGAAATATCGGCAATTAAACAGGACTACCTAGTACATATAACAATTAGAACACTATTTATACAGTACATAAATAACATACATAAAAAATGCTATAACGTACACTGCTATATAAATAATATAAGTTTATAATAATGTACATACTAATTTCCACTTAAAAACATAACCCAAATAACATCAAAACGTTTAACACAAGTTCTAATTCAAACAAGACAGTTACAAAGGAGTTTCTCTACAAACTTAGGCCCCGCCCCAGCGTCTTAGAACCTCCCCCACATCCGCAGGCTTCTTAAACACGCCCATAGTCTTACGATTTGAACTTTCGTCGTATTAAGTGCTGCTTTATGTTTTCATAAGTGTAGCTAAGGTTCAAAATTGTAATGAGTTTCAAAAATTATCTATATTTTTGAGGTGAGTTTTCGTTAAAAAATGGCTATTTTGTATTACTTTTATAAGGGTCACTAAAAGCTTAGGAGTAGCGAGGACCTTTATGGTTGGCCCAAAAGTTCAATGATGCATTGTAAAGTTACAAAAATTAATTAGTTTTTTCAGTTAATTTTCGTTATTCATGGTTATTTTACGTTACTTTCATAAGCGTCGCTGGGTATAGCTTTAGGAAGGGCCCAAAATTGCAAAAATGCGTAAAGATTAACTAGATTTTAAGTTTTAATATTTACCAAGGTAAATTCTGAAACCGTATCTCAATTAATAAATACACACATATGGATATTTACAAGTTATTTATATATACAAAATGTAAATAAGAATTTCGCGGCTTTTTTTCATCGAAGTTTTTTTTATTGTAAAAGACAGAATTCCGATACTAAAATATTATTACCAAAATTTACTTTGGTGGTCATACAGCAACATCTATAGACAATGCTCAATAGTTTCAACAAAGAACTAACCCATAATTTAGCTGAAACGTGTATTTTGCCACGAAACCGACACTCACTTTGTGCAATCAATAATTATAATTTTATTTTATAAAATCAAAAGCATTTCATGAAATGATTTTATGAAATGAAATAATATTATTTAATATACAAACTAGATATTTTAATTACAATTAAGTATATACCTGTACCGTTATAGAAACATTCATTTGATTTTAATATTCAGTGTGTACAGTTGATATTATGGATTTGAATCCTAGACTTCACGTTTACAAAGTTTAAATTTTAGAATTAGGCTAACACGCCTTTGTTTATTACTTCACGCCTAGATCTGTACCGCTTTTTCAAGATCAACTTCAAATCCATTCACGTCTTCCATCGAATCATATCTCCCATGAAAAAGTTGCTGCAAGGCGGATTACGAGGATTATCTCCCCGGTCAAACTATAACCACCATCACATATCGTGATGAGGACAATAGAACTAATTATATATCTAATTCATTACATGATTGAGTACCGGGTACTCATGATTAACGATTTTTCATTTTTCATTTCCGATATTTCGAAACGGTTGCATGGCTCGTGGTTTCGCCGTGACATAGTTAAATGGTACACAATTACTTGAATTTACTCTAACTTACACATTAAAGACAACGCAAACATATATTTCCATTCGGAAGTCAGTTAAAAGGATCAAAGTTGAGAATGTTCCACTTGAGAACGTCTAAACAATCCTACCAATCCGGTCTCCTTACGCCTACGTCTTAACACGCCCCTAATCTTAGTTAGTTCGCCTTGAAACGCCCAGTTCCTTACGTCGCCCACTCACTTCTAAAGTTGTTTGCCTGCAAACAACTGTCCCAGATTTCGACCAATCGCTATTGCCTTTTACTCTCGAGTAATAGTTAGACAATGTAAGTGACATATGGTATTGTGGTCTTGTATTCAAACTATAATAATTAGGTACATATAATGATTGTAATTACAGTATTATTGTGAATTAAATCTCAAAAGAACAAGCATTTAATTTTAGGTACGTGCTTTTGACAGAAAAAGGTTTTAGATTGAATTTTAAAGAAATCGTGTGTAAAAAATCTTATTATAAAATCTATCATTAGGTACTTAAATAATCTAGTAGTCTAAACATCTAGTATTCTAATTTTGTAGTCTAAAATAGCTCGTAATAGCTCGTATAGTCTGATTTAATGTTTTATTTGTAAGTGACGATTTCGTAGAAAATATTTTTTGTCCAAAACGAAATCTATTACACCTGTCAGTAAAGAAATTACTTACATTCAATTAAAATGTATGAATTTTAATTTCTTTATTGTTATTTAATTATGTTATGAATAGTTTTAACAAAAATAGAAACTACATTAAATTACTTTTTTTAATGTTGTGTACTGATAGATTTTCACGAACATTATCTATTTAGACTGAATTGTGCTTATTAAAAAACAGTGAAGACATGTAGCGACATCTAGTTATGCTACGCAACAACATTATAATGCGCTTGCGACGATACAGCGCTCTCTGTATTCACATACACGTGTGCAATAGGAAAACACAAAAAATCTTCCTTTATACTTACTTTCTCAAAACCTTTTTAAATTTTTGTTTTCACTTTTACTAATTACTGTTCCTTGCTAGCAACTTTGCTAGATAGTGCGGACTTGTAAAGATTACACTTTTTTGAGAACTTTACTAAGCTTCTTCATAATGATTTCTTCACCGTCAAAATAAGTAAACATAAACCAGTAAAAGGTAACTAATCCGAAAAAATTATGAACCAGAAATCAAACTCCGGCCCCGTGTGCCGAGCCGCAATCTTACCACTACGCTATCACTGCTGTTTAATGGTATAATCGTTACATACGCAGGTCAAAATTCTGTCCAATTGGCTTCAAGTACCAACGTTATTTTTTATAAAATCTATTTATTAGTGTAAATCAAGCTATGTGATTTTAAAATATAGATTCGTATTGTGTGTCAGATCAACCTACTTGCCTTTAAATGTAGTATACTTCTTTACAATAGCACAATACAAGCCCAAATACTTGACAACGCCCCCTTTCTTATAAGTTGTTCCCACAGTCACGCCTACTTCCTTACACCCGCCAACTGCGTAGCTTACCTATGAACCTACTGTTTCACAAACTATTTCACAATTTGATGTAGTTTTTTAAAAATGAATGCAGCCTTTACTATACTTAAAATTGAGAATTGCAATCTTTATACATTCCACTCCAAAGCAAACATTTTAAATCAATTCAAAATTCTATACAGAACTCTTTTTTAACGTCAATAAACTGCCACCGACTCTTAAGGTGTTTGGAGAAGACAACACACAGAGATATTACAACATGTGACCCGAAGACAGTATTGTATTAACTAGAACTGAGTTATCATTATATTTATGCTCGTTATAATAAAATATTTAGATTAAAGGGCACAAGATGCTATAACAGCGCCATCTATGTAAATGATTCGGCATTTCAGTTTAGTTGCGCATGCGACGGTGTCTTACGCCATCTATGGAAACATAATAGAACTACAACAAGCAATTCCATGCTTGAATGATTGTATGCTTGTATTGCGTTGTAGTTTGATAGCTTACGGGTAGATGGCGTTGACAGAGCATTAAATTAACAAAAAAAAATAGTGCAATGTGTATATAGTCATTCTAATCAAGTGTATTATGTGATTTTTCTAAAGTTTAAAATATTTTTTGTTTATTTGCAGTTACTTTAATTGTAGCACTATGAATTTTACACAATTATTTTAATGCTTAACTGTCACTACAACGCCATCAAAATTATTACACAGAAATGTGACTACAGTCGTATATTTTCGCAATCCGACGGAAGTTAACTTTTTCTTAAAGTTGAGACCGTTTCTAAATATAATTGTGTATATATTCTAATCGTAATATATTTTGTGACAATTAAAATAATTTAAGATATACCCTTTGATATTGTGTTTTCAAATACACGCCAAGATTTGTCGTTACATTTCTCTGTTAAACAAAGGGATATGTGTATATTCACGAAAATATGTTTACATTATTGAACTTAAAACACGAAAGACACTTAAATGTTGAAGTATAAAATAATCGACGTCTTACTACCATCTTTTAAAATAGGTTTCAAAACAATAATTGGAAACTGTCATGAAATATTAAAATTATTCTTATTGTTTTTATAGCGTGGAACAAGGAAAAATACGTCTCTTATTTTAATTAATTATATACACTATATAAAAAGACGATTCTGTGAGTGATGTGCCGAATATCCGAAGAGAGGAGATTTGCATCACTGTCCGTCATTTCGTTCGGTTTAAAAATATACAAAATTGTGTATAAAATTCAGTGTCAGTAGCAATTAACACTTTACCTGAGCCATACAACACTGCTGTGTGTTTGGCGTAACGCGCTTGCCGCTTGTACACACCTATGTTGTACGTACAAATGTGTATAGATTACGGGCGAACACAAATGCTGTGTTTACGTCGGCGCTACAAGACTGGGGCGGACATTACGTCTGTGTATTCGTAGATAATAAATAGATGCTAAAAATACAATATTTCAGTTACTTTTCGGCGCATCTTCTGTCTAGAGAATACAGCTCCAGATTAGTGCCGCCTCCAGCAACACTGATCGGATTTTAACGATCTGGCATATTTCTAGCTGTGATATGTAACGATTTTAAAAAGTGGTAGCTTCAGACTGATAAACGCCTGTTCATACGCCATAGCAATAACTTTGTTTTGCGTTATTGCGCTTAACATTTTTGTTACTTATCTATATTATTATTGAATGTATTATTTAATAGATTTGTACTAAAATAACATTTAATTCCCTATTATGTAAAATTCTACGTAATTGAAATAATTTTTACCATAAAAAATTAGGATTTATAATCAAGTAATCTTTTACGTTATTTAAAGGAATCAATATGAAAAATGTTAAGGTATACAATTCCGCTTTGGAAAAATGGCGGCATTTCTTACCGCGGCGAATAACAACACTCAAGTAGAACTATAAAAATACTTAATTACACATATTACACTCTTGTTTTTCAATAAAATGTAACGTAAAGGTACTAAACTCATTTAAGTCTATTAAATTTCATCAACTGATTAATAAGAACTGTGTTCTAACTTTGGATGTCCTAGGGATTGCGGCTTTGTTACTTCTTTGAATTAAAACCGGTAATGTGAGTATTAAACAGCTAAAATTTTGATTATATAAATAATATAAACATTAATTTAAATAATGTAATCGTTCGTTATTTATAAGCGAAGTACTTTATACAAAAGAGATGCTGTAGTTTAGAAAATAAAGTCATAATATTTGCGAACTAAAGAAATTTGGGGTAAACTTGTTTAATTTCTTAATATAATGGTATTGATTATGATATTGATATAAATGCTATGTATAAAAAACTTGGGTACAATTTTATATAAATAATGTTATTAATCAAACCGAAAAGAAAACGTGAAATTACGTTCTATAATTATTTTATTCTCAAATATAAAGGAAAGGATACTTATTATTTAAATCCACTATTTTTATGAAATACAAGCATAATTTAAAATAAAAATAAAAAAAGAACAAAGAAACAAAAATCTTTATTAAAAAAATACAAAAATAAAACATAAAAAAGGCATACATTAAAAAACAAAAATAAATAAGCGTTAAAATGTTTCTAATATATTAAAGGCAAAACGATAACAAATACAACAACAGTTTATTGTATTTATTTATTAATTTAAGAAAAACAGCGCATTATAAATCTGAGTTCTGCCCGACGGTATTTTGATATTAGAAACTATTTAACATCTAAAGTATTACAAGTGCAAATAATAAAAAACTAAAAAACTACATTTGAACGAAAAACAAAACAAAAAACAATTAGCGTAATAGAATCTCATAAAAACGTATTAAAACATCACAACCTTGGTCCGGTAGAAAGTCTTCTTGAACTGAGCACAAAAGTGGAATTGTCCGAATAAACCACAATAGTCCCGTATAACTAGTGAACTAATTACATTAGACAAGTGTTGGTGGCAGTCAATTCAAGTTACAGCTAACTCCTTAATATTAATATAACGCTTAACATTAATTTATATTTTATCAATTGCTCACTCGAGCCGTCGCTCGTTAAGAAAAATAAATTTTTAAATAAAAAATATTCTCAATAACGGCCAAACGTTTAATCTCTTTACAAATGTAACCGACATAAATATTAAAAATTTCGCAAAACTTTTTCACTGCCAACAGTTTAGGTCAAAAAATTGGGGGTCGGGAATTTAGCCTAAAAATATTTTCGATTACACGCGGTTAGAATTTTAAATTTAGTTTTTGATTTTTGTATTATTAAAATTTATAATCACAAGAGCACGAGGAACGTGTATTGCGCCGCGCGGCCCGGCCGGCCGCCGCGACTCCAGACGGACGACTGAGACTGTCCGCGGCGCGCCGCGCCACCCCGAGCGCCCCCCGCCCCGCGTGCCGCCCCCCCACCGCGGGGCCGACTTCGTTACGAGCCACTTGTAATCGCCGCGCGATTTTTCCGCCTAAGACAAATTAGGCGGGCCCGCGCCCGCTTCCCTCCACGATTTTTCCTTTGGGCGGTTTCTTAAGACCGAGACGTTACGTTCACGCCTCGCCACTTAACTTGGCTATTCGAGGCGGGCCTCCGCTTTCTTACACCCCACAGAGCGATCAACATTCGATAAACCACTACACATCACAAATGCCCTAACACGCGCCAAACCGCACCGAATCGACGTTTCTAATCGCTCTAAATAACTAATTCGCTGTATCAGCGGTGGTTTTGTTTACTGACACATATTACCGATGCAACATAAATACCGGTAAATTATCCACATTCCAATGTTATGGCGGCGGGCTGTTTTATTTTTAAATGGTATTTAATCGTCACTCTCGCTTTCGACGACGCCGAGGCCGGGTTAATTGTAAATAAAATTCAATCAATCGCAAAAAATCCCCGTAATCGGCACCCGACAATATCAATGAGAGATACGTATTTAAAGCACATTTATATGCATAATAATGGAAGCCAGTGAGTGCAAATTTTTTATCGTCATTCATGAAATGAAAACATTCGTACGCGTGGCGTGCCGTAGTTTTTTGGGAACGTGTGGAAATATTATGGCGATTATATATTATTTTTAAGTAACACGCGTCTCACGGTGCATCCAAATGTGTTTCATAAACGAAATCGAATTATGAGACTTTGTTTTAACATTGTGATATTTTTATTTTACGCTTACCACGATTTATCTTTATATCGCAATTTGATTTTATACGTCATATTTTGTTATTAAGGTTTTTACTTGATGTATTCCGCTATCAACTATTTTCAAGATACATCTCTTCATTTTGCATTTTGATGTTTTGTTTCGACGATCGACGCGGAAGCGATAAGCTTACTTACTTTACTTCATTATTTTGTAATAAGCATGTTAAGATCATTGCTTTTTAACTTAATTAATTAACCACAGATTTAAAAATTGTACATTTTATGTTTGTATTATTGATATGGTAATTGGTAGATTTCAATGACTACAAAGTTTTGAAACCTTAATATTGTAACATGTATTACATTTTGTTCTAACAAAAATGTATTTTCTACCCTCCATATTGATTAAGGGTTCTAATTTTGATATCAAATTATCGATGTTGAAATAAAATGAACTGTGACATTTTATATAGACATAAGCATGTACTGATCAAAAGATCTGTTTTTTACATGTTAGGTATAATGTAGGATCTATGTTTTGCAGTTACATAAGATTTTTTTATGTACTATAAATTTTTAATACATTTCCCTACAAAGAATCCTTTGAAATATGTAATTTTTTACCAGATTTCCCTGTAAGCGCTGATTTAAACATATACCTATATATATATATATTTACATGGATTTTTCCGACATGTCAATGCCACATTCCTACATCAACAAAGCAGATTACGTATACAATCGCTAGGTCGCGAGTATGAATTAATATGATTCTTTTATCTGAGCGCGGTCCAGCTGTCGCCGCAGCATCCAAGGGTCGACGAACTCGAGCCGATTTTAACGAGACATCGATTTTCGAAAACGAGTGGACAGATAACAACACTACGGAGGTGAGCATTGAGACAATGACTTCCAAATTTGAATGTGAGATTTTTTTGTTTTAATTTTTCTTGCTATTTCAACCGAATATTTTATGCCAGTAATTTTAGTTACAATAGTACTTCTGATAAAGATAAATCTAATACAATAATTAGTTCTTTCTAAGGTTTATCTTTTATTACTGAACAAAAAAGTCCATTCGTCATGAGGTAAACGTATCGACTGCGTTCCGATTCGCAATTTTATCTGGAATTTTGCAACGCTTTTCTGAGTACTGCTACAACATTTTGCGATATTAGAAAGTAACTTATCAAGCAACTGATCATCAGTAATTATTAATAAATCTATTTAAAATCACAATAACATTTAAAAATAATGATCGGAACCATATTTTAAGTAATAGGTGCGTTTTACATGAGCGATATAGTTGTACAAAGCCTTAGGTATTTTATATACTCTGTGAGATTACCTAAAGTAATTACCTAATATGGTCACGTTTCGATATTTAAAATAGGTTCTAAATTTTTATATAATGTAAAATATATTTTTGTTAGGAATTTGGTAAAGCGGACGGTAAGCCCCTTTTATATTTAAAAACAAATTGATTTCATTGAAACAAAAATTGTGTTGATAAGGATATAATATAGTTTTTAAAACACATTTAATGTACAAGCCACGGGAAACTTCATTCACTAATAAATTTAACTTAAAAACATACAGGCAATATAACGTAAACGGTTTATTTTAATATTTCCATAATTATCCGGTTATTATTGTCGATCAAACAAATAATACAGTCGAAAATACTTAATTTAAATAGTAAAAGGATTCTGAATGTTGGCGTTTTATTTAACAAATTTACCGCCATCATTACGATATACGACTAATTTAGGACTTTTATACCTATGTACCTACATATTTAATTCACCACTAGAATTAACTATAATGTATAAAATTTGCAATATTGTAAAGTTATAAAACTAACATTTACTAATCATTATTAGTGCTTATTTGTCGCAAAAGACATTTTTTGTCATTAATTTTGTATTACAGATTTATCACACAAATGATTCGGTTAGATACGTTATCAAAAGTATCTTGTAAAGAGATTTTTGTTTAAGATATAAAATGAGCATTTAAAATTAATAAGGAGTTATCAAAGTAACACTTGCCATTAGATTCTGATAAGTAGGACCGTTACAAATAGCAAAGTAACTAAAATGCAAATAAAAATTCATAGCAAAACAATTTAAAAAATCAACAATAACGTAAAATTATAATAATCTAAACAAATCACACAAAACTTGACTGCCACAAATTACCTGAAACGGGTGAATATATACAAATCTTCATTTATCTTCTAAGGAAGGAATCACGGAACTTTGTTATTTTTTGTAGTTTTGATGATTTTCGGCGATTTCGTGAGCACCACAAAAAGTAACAACAACCAGTTCTAAAATGCTGACTACAAAGTTTTTAAATGGATAACACAGTTCAGAAATTGAAGTTCGGTCACTTAAATTTTTTTGAATCGAATAAAAAGTCCGGAACACTGCCAAAGTTAATTTGGAACGTCTACTAATTAGCGGGATGAGTGGATAAAAAAGATGAAACGCGCTGAAGGAACTTAATACCACTTATAGACTATGCGGCAAAACGAGCCGAATATTTACATTGAAGAAAAAAAAATGAGGTCAATCGGAGGTTACGGGCAACGCAGCCGGTCGGCGCGGGCCGCGACGTCGTGTGGCTCGGCGGTCGCGGCGTCCCCGCGCCCTCGTCCCGCCGACGCCCGCCCGGACCGCCGAAAACCACGTGCGCGCACTCACGAAAGAAACGACAACACGGCCAGCCCTACCGCGCGACAAGGACGAAACTACACTTTTTTCAATTTACTATATTTGCCGATTTTTATTATTTTTTCGCATTTCGATATTTTATTTTTTAGTTGATGCGCCCCGCAACTCACCTGTTGTGCTTGACCCGTTTCGATCTGTCGACCGATCACATGATCGACGGTTTTCGATTCTTTTTATCGCGCGTATGATTACGCCTTTCGGCAACACTTGCAATTTCGATTTTTATGCATCAATAACAAAAATATAAGAACATTGGCATTTTTGCATTACAAAAATAAGTGTAATACAGATTTGTGACCATATGAAAATATAAACCATTCCAAATAAAAATAAGAACAAAAAGTTTACCTTAGCAAAAAAGTTTTGTTATCGTTTTAAAATGTACAGATTTACTTATAAAAATAGTATTAATAAAATTGTTATTAATTAATAAATAACAGTTTATTAGTAAAATTAAACAGTAATAATAAAGATAAAATGAATTTTCATTACAATAAAAATAAGTCATAAAAAATACAATTTATGTGAAGTGCTGCCATAACATTTTAGCGTCGGGTAGCGGAACTATATTTATGTTCGCGACCTAACAACTCCATTGGCCGCGACACTAACGCCCCCACACCTTCGCTTGTTGTCAATGGGAACTATAAGCCGATGGTTCATTTCTAACGCGCCGTTTATTTTTTCATTTTTATTTTAATCGTGAAAGTGCAACGTTCACTTCGCCGGGCATTCAACGGCCATTTTCGTTTGCTGTTTCTTTTTCGTTTTCATTGGTTTTTACAGACGTTTTGATCATGTCGTCGAATTGCCGTATACGTAACGTACAATGTAACATGTTTGATATTTCGACACTTGTATGGAAATTCTGCGTAGGATCTAAAACTTTCAATGGAATTTTATTTAACACTTTTATATTGTTGTATAACATTTATTATAATAATGATTTTGTATTAATGTAATGCAAAAATATTATAATAATGTTATTAACGTTTATCACCTAATTAAAATAGATGGCGCTGCCAGTCCTATGTTAACATGTAAATCGGGATTGTTCATTTTAGTTTTCTAATCAGATTCTAATATTTCCGTAACAAATATATTGTCTTAGAAATAATAAGCGCCACTAGTGATAATAGTATTTTTTTTGCGACAACTCTCTCACTGCCATCTGATCCCAATCTATTTCTAGCCTTTACTAAAATAAGCAAACGACTGACAAACATACGTGTATACATATTTTAGACATACTTAAATAACTTTACACCCAGACATAGAACAACTACTCACGCTCATCATAATTTTTTGTCCTAGGCGGGAATCAAACCCACAACCATTAGATTAACAGCCAGCAACACATCACTAGACCAAGAGGCCGGTTAAATATCAATACATCAATATTTCCGTAATTAATATAGGACATTATTCTGATTTGTTATACTCATTGTAAGCCTAACATAATGGTTTTCACCATACATAATATATTATTTTGGTATTTAAATAATTGAAATGCTCTTTTACTTACATTAATAAATTAATAAATTAATAATAGGAACAATATTTTGTGGAACCTAATTGTAGTTACGTTTTAAACTAAAATATGTTTGTTAGTTTGCATAAGATATACCTACATAGTGTAAAATAATTCCAAAGAAATACATAATAATAGATATTCAGTAACAAATTATATTATATAAAGTATCTCCAGACTCCAAATAATATTTGTTTTATTTAAAATCTGTGTGAAGTGGAAAAGTTTATTATTCAACAAGTCCTCTTTCTTATTAGAATCTTACAATTTACTGTCGGGATAATAGATGTCGCTACGAGAAGGTTTTCGTCTTGTTCTTATTCGTTTGCCTTATAGGTAGAATGATACTTTCTTACCATGTTTTATATTTTATTATTTACACAGTTATTATATACCTCGATATTTATTTTTCAAGGTGATAGAAACATAGTTCGACCAGGGTGATATGGTTACGCTCATATCCGTCTTAAAGCATGTTTTTTTTGTCGGTTGGAGATGTGCGGTTGTGGGCCACACTTACAAGTGAGGCGACCAACTCAGTCCTCAGAAGGGGTAACGCATCTGTGCACTTAAGGCAGGAATTTAATCCTGTCTGATGTTAGACGTGGATGTCCATTGGCTGTAAAGTCGATTTAACATCAGATGACCAGACGGTAGTTTGCCACCTTTTGTACATATGAAAATAGCTATCATTAGTGCCTATGAGTAGGTACATTTAAGTTTCATATTGAGTTAAAATTTCGTAACAAAAGTCAAACAACTTGCTAAATTAGATAGTAATAATATTACATTTATGAACGATGTATCATTTTTAATTGGGAATTTGGAGTCGGGAAAATATAAAGACATAAAAGTGGATTAAAGGCGGTAGAAACATTGAGTGCAAACTGGTAAAGATGAATGCTTTTTATACGGGAGATCTGGAGTTTAAACCCTTGGAATGCACGTTCGATTTTTCAAAATTATGCGCGTATTGGAAATTAATTGTCACTGCGAAAAAACGTAAGTTTTTCAAAAAATGTGAAATGTGTGAAATTGTATGGAGTGAATTAATTCTCACTGCCAGCATAGTCGGATGGATAAGTGCGACCAGTGGATTATGTCTTATCGTTTTCGTTTTAACAAATAAATATAATAATGATAATAATATTAAAATAGGTAACATCTTTGATTCTGATCAAAAATAGTTCTGTAAAGAATGTACTTTGAATAAAATATTTTGATTTTGATTGGGAATGAATAAGATATACAAAAATACATATACACAAAAAATATACATTATAGGTAGAAAATATTATTGTGACTTAACTGCAAAGACGCCTTATTATACATTATTACTAAACGATCGTAGAAATTAATTCAACCAAGGAGGAACCACGGCCGCCCTCATGGTCCGTTGTAATTTTGTCTTTATTAAACCGGTTACGGCCCCGGCTCATGTAGAGAGGAATGGTGAAGCCGTTATCATCAACCCGATAACCTTCCGGAAGCTTCTCCTTTAAGCCACAGATAACCATGGTTTGGTCATCTGCCTCGAGGCGTGGAGCTGGTCTAGTGGAACCGCTTGCCAACGCGAGGCTTGGGGCCGCGGGTTGAGCCACTTCACCGGCGACGCGCACTCGTAGCTGGCGGACATCCGTTACAGCGGGAGTTGAGCATAACGGAGAAATTATCCTTAACACGGATTGAAGGCTAAAATAGTCATGTCCGGAATTAACCGGGACACACAAGGCCGAGACGTCCGCGATGATTATGTTAATTCATTTTACGAAATTAATTTAATGTTTATAATCTAAAAATATTTAAATTAAACTATAGTTAACACCTAACTTAAGTAC
>DWON01002123.1:0-21679 GCA_018251015.1 Phocides pigmalion okeechobee
CAAACAATTAGAGATATGTACCTACATATACTTTATAATATATATATTATACAAGTATGTGTATTGGAATGTATATATAAATTTAAAAGTATGAAAGTTTTATTCAGTATTATATCATGAAAATCCCATAACTATCCTTTAAACTACCGTTTAGTATATATACCATTCCGTGTTTTTGTGGAAATCGAATGATATTAGCTGGTTAAGCAAGAATTTCTTCAACTGCAATTGAAAACTTAATAATATGCACCCCATAACCATCATAGCTAATTCAACTTTTAAGTTAGGTTAGGACGTATGTGTCATTACACTCGTACTTTCCCTAACACGATCCGAGTCCGCCTCTCTTGGTCCAATAAGTATGGTCTAGTGTAACGCGTCATGGACGAGCGCAATTGCCTTCGGCAACGACGTTATATCGTAAAAGGAACCTACAGAAATAGACAAGGAACATTTAGATCCTGCCCAGAGATGTCGTCAACAGTTAAAGCTACATATCTTCTATTACAGTGACTGAGTCATTTCGCCACCCTCATTACATTTGTATTCTTCTTAGAATAAAAGCTAGTTCTAAGTAATTACACAGAGTACAAAACTACAATACAGAGATCCTAAGAAGTCGTTTGGACAGGACAATAGTGCGGGTTCACTGCGCTATGCAGCGCCATAAAGCTATCCTCACCGGCCTCATTAGTGGAGGACCTGCATTAAAAGATGTTTATTGTTCGTTACACAGAGATATAAGTGTCGAGTACCTTAATACATTTTTCTTTTTTGTATGACATTGTCGTAGGAAACCAGGTTGAGGCCACTTGATAGTAAGTGGTCGCTCTCGTCCGTGAATATCTGTAGCAAATACTATATAACTCCCACTTGCAACCAATCGTAATTAAACCGGTAACCATGCCTTTCCACTGAAACGCAAGAATTACTTCATGCTCGATTCATAGGTGTGTCGTTCATCACCCTCCTGTTCGACCCGAACGGGTTCTATCACCTTTCCTATACTGAATGCCGTATTCACATTCACCGTCACAATGACCCACCCAAATACCTTCTTACTAGACGGCTTATACCTTTGTCATAAAGACTTACAAATATTTAAGTTATAAATACAGGAAATAGTTATAAAATCTGAGTAAAGTGTCAACCCAGATTAATCTGCGTAATTTAAAACACAGCCAGAAATGAACTGCTTTGCTATCACTTATTCGAGTGAATTCGAGTGAACATCGTTTTTCGAATAGATTAACATGTATTAATTAAATCCTTTTTTAGTTTCGTTTTGCGATGAAGATCCACGCGACTGCCGTAGCATGCGCTGAGAGGTGCTACGACGACTCTATACAGCTACCGACCTTCAAGCATTATTTATACTTCCTCTTCGCACCTACGCTGGTGTACAAGGATGAATATCCCAGGTATGTTAATGAGGATTAAGTTTCAATCTGAATTATTTAAACAGAACCTTTAAAGGTATCTAAATTATTTACAACAGCCACACGTAATGTGGTCTTTTAACATGTTGGGATGTCAAAACACTGTAAATTGTGTTAATTTTGTTGATCGCTTCATAGTAATTATATCGTATTCTACGCTTTTAACTCTTAGTATGTATGTATGCAAAGTAAGTAGCATCTGGGGGAAGTCAGTGTAGAGGGATGGAATAGCGAATAGAATAGAATAATAACCGTATAAAAACCTATTTTTCGGCTGTCCTACAGGGTTAACACACCCAATTTTACAAGAGAAGGTTAAATTTGGGTCACATATCCCTAAAAGTTATAAATTGAGCCCTATGTACAATCCGCACTGATCTTTATGGCCGATCTGAAATGATGCTAGTATAAATTTATGCTTCTTAAATAACTTGTGTCAATAAAGAATGAAATCCAATAATCCTGATTTCGAATTTATATTTCCCTTTTACATAAACCTCTCAATTTGAATGTATATAATTTTGATAAATTATACACTTATTATGTTCTATCTCATCATTAGCTGCTTGCTACACCTGCTTGCTAATACGAGAGTATAGTCAAACGCCAAATGTGCCCAATTTAAATGATCTTTAGTGTTTGAAGTGGATCATTAATAAATGCAAGATACATTATAAAAGCGTATATATAGTATACGGTAATGACAATTATAAAGTATATATGTATAAAAATAATCTTAAACACAATTTGAAACGTTAGTAATAAATTAATATCCAATACTAGTATTCCTCATAATACAATATCCATAGACTACCGCATCAACCACTTCATACTTTTAACGGGAGTATTTAGCTTTTATTCTTAATAACACGGTTTATTAAGAAATACTTCATATTGTTTTAAGAAATTGGAGCAACAATATGTAGCTTGCCTGATAGTACTTAGTGACTGTCACACAAATAAGACAGAAATGAACTGCTGATATCTCTCTATCTTACCGTATTCTTTAAACCAGAATTAATTACTGCAGATATATAGCAGAAATACTTCAGCCGTTAATGGCGTAGCAGTCTAACTCTTCCATTTTTCCAATATGATCCTCAAAAGTAGTGTAACAATATGTTTCATAGATTCTATCTTTCTGCATAAATGGTCTAACTGTTTAGTAGGAGTTTAACGACATTTTTTTATATATATTTATTGTAACGTCAAGGAAAATTTCAATTCAGATTAATCCGTCGTGAGCTATTTACGTTTTATTAGCAACGTAAACAATAATATCAATAAAGTTTTTGTGTTTTGTTGATAGCGGTCCCTTTAGTATTCCTCGTTCACAGGCTACTTCGCGGAAGGATCCCTACAGTTCCGGATTTCAATCTTATCCTTCCAAACCCAAACATTGTGTACTGAGTGGTTTTTTTTATGATCCCTGGATAAATATTAAAATCTAAACAGAATAATAAACCGTGCGTGTAGGTATGAAAATCGCCACAAAATGTGTAACGCTTGATCATAATAATTATAAAATCCTGGTTTATGCCCTATTTCTATATAGACCTGCAAATGTTTAAAGGCGGCAAAGATAACATAAATATTTGGTGGGCGTCATTATTGTATGCAATATAAATGCAACCTTGATCTGCAACATATTTCGATACATATGTACCGATGCCCTCATAATCTGGTTGGAGAGGTGCGGTTGGCGGTTACACTTTGAAACGAGGCATCCATCTTAGTCCTCAGGAGTAGGAACGTATCTACATTCCACCTCAGATAGGATTTTGGTTGTGTTTGTGGTTGTACGTATGTACGTACATACGTATGTTGGGTCTATGGGCTGCGACTACTTAACATCAGGTGGGTTTGCATGCTCGTTTGCTACTCTTCTCACATAAAAGAGGTATTTTTATTTAATTTTGGCGGCCCGCGTTATACTGCGGTCGTAACCATACTACTCTAAACCGCAGAGGGATTCATGTTTGATTTCTGGTAACGCATTATTATGAATTTAGTATTCAGTTCTAGATCTTGATGTTTATATGTATCTACGACACACACGGAATTTAAAAATGGAGCTATGAGTTTTGAAAGTGTTATTTTTATTTTAATATATGTATTATTATTTATTTACTATCTATTTGCAGAACAAAGAATATTAGATGGATTATAGTGGTATTCCACTTTGTAGAAGTTGGTGCAATTATATTATACAATAGTTTCTTATGGGAGCGCTTCATCTTACCTTTGTGGTCCGATTATGGAAAACAGCCTCAGGTGAATTACTTTTACTTATTAATCAAACTTATTTAACTGTTGGAGACAGCTATATTTAAACAGACAATGTATAACACAAAAAATAGTAACACAAATTTGTTCACAAATCTCGTGGAAAATTATCAATATACATAAAACACATACAATAATAAATACAAGGCGAAAAATAACCTTCCCCTTTTCGTTAAAAAATAATGCTAGTTCTCTGATTTTCAGGTGGAAGCTGGAATTGTGGTTCGAGGAATGTTTTCGTGCGTGCTTCCAGGAGTCATATCGTTCTTGTGTGGATTCTACTGCTTGTTACATGCTTGGCACAATGCATTTGCAGAGATGCTCAAATTTGCCGATCGACTGTTTTATGAGGTCAGATTTAAGATAGCTAATATAAAAAACCCAAGAAAAATAACATTATAAGAAAAAAATAAAATAACATCTGCAGAACGCATAAAATAGGTACAAATAGACATATGACCGACATCTTAGTATTGTTATTAGACTGATAATTAAGTCAGAGAATGCGGGTTCCAATCACCCCCAAGACAAATATTTGTGCACCTGACATACGAATATTTTGTCAGTGTAAAATTATATGTATAAATACTGCACGATCTATCTTGTTTGGGATTTAAAAGTCAGTTATAACACAGAAATACAGACGCACGCAAAGGCTGAAACACGCATACACAAGCATGCAAACCAGAACACCTATTGGTTCTACGACATATTTTATAAGCACTTCTTATAATGTAAGCTTATACTAAATACTATTCATTCCAGGATTGGTGGACAACGTCCCAGTTTTCAAATTATTATCGAGCATGGAATCGGGTTGTACATTTGTGGTTTCGCAATCACATCTACAAACCAATTGCACCGTACGCTGGCCGTGCACTCACTACTTTGTTAGTGTTTTCTGTAAGTAATTTTATTAAGACTACACTGCCACTGATCACTGCAGCTAATCTTGAACATCTACAATCAACTTCAAATAATACAAGAGTCATAAGTACCGAAGTCAATGACAGGTAAGTTGATTTCCCTGTGGACCATCCTGGAAAAACTATACAAATATTATATTCTTCATTACATAAACCAAACAATTCCAGAACAGAGCAGAAGTATTATGATATATTTCATATAAAGCACAATAATGATGCTCCAATCTTCCAAAACTTTAAATGTTTATATTTATTATAAAATCACTTGGTATTGAAAACAAATCCGGATTGTTTTTGTTTTACATCTCATTATGACGTCTAGACGGATGACGTTCACCGCAAATCTTTCCAGACTTTAAACACAGTTGTATGTACACACCACAGAATTTTGAATATTAAGGTACCTGTAGGAGGGCCGTTTACTGCATTTAACTTCCAATATGCTAGTTGCCGCTTTTTAAGTACTAATAACAAACAATAAACAGGCAATTAATATTAATATAAAATTAATTTAGGTAGCAAATGATAAATATTTAAGTATATTAAAATAAATATTTATCATTTTCTACCTAAATTAGTCTTATGATTATGTTATTTCGCATTATGTTATATAAATAGACGATCTTTCGAGTTACCTTACCCTTCGATTAATTAAAAGTCACAACCAGGCTAAAAGATCACGCGCCTTCGCCATTTCTATTACCATTTGTATAGTACATATTTCTGTGATGTACACATAAAATATTACTAAAATATTTCAATACATTCCTTTTGCATTTCTGTTAATAAATGCAAAAAAATTAATTCGTCCTATTATTTATACCCATTGAAACACTGAATAGATACGCCGTTATACTTACGTTATAACATAGATATATCTATTATGAATGCTATATTATTTGTCAAATAGGTAAATTACACAGTACAAGTTACAAACAGTATAGGTAAATTACTATAGAAAATGGACTTTGGTAACAGTAACAGTAACCAATTAGCACGTTATTACCACATGATCCATAAATCAAACATTCATTCGGGAGAAATGGAATCGTGTTTTTGTGTGCAATACCGCAGGTAATTAAGACTGGCCTGCACGAGGCAAGTAATTAGATTTTAACGAGGTCAATAACCAGTTTACGTTGCCTTGTTTCGTCGGGCTAATTGACATCAACGACTGTTCTCGGTTCTATGTATGTTCATAGTAGATACTATGAATTTCATTGGTGATTTTTAATTGGAACTGAATGACAAAATTCTTTTTTCAACAATTTTACTCATTTTCAGCTTCTGCTAGGTCAAAAATATATATTGATTTATTTTTAAAATTGGTATAACCAATTACTTCAATGTTTGTCTTCTGCAATATTTTTTATAATTATGGATATTTGGCATATGTTATAAATATATGTAATGTTCTGATTATAAGCAATTGAGTATCATAAAAGTGTACGTAATCAACTCCATACAGAACAACAAATCCACCTGAAGCCAGTCGCGTTGGTCGCTACTTGTGACGAGAAAAATGGAACTCCTTCCTACCTACTAATGGAATTTTTGCTTGTGAACTTTGGTTTGCTTCGATAATGCATTAATAGATGTGGCAGTAAAACACATAATTATACAAATGCTACACATGTACCTATCGTAATTTAATTGTTCATTCAATGACACGTTTAACGCTACAGAGCCATTAAGCAATTAGTTTGTGACTATCGGATAGCTGACTATGAGCTCCAAATTGGATGCAAACCTTTCGACAAATAACTGTTGACTAGCTGACTCTGAAATGCAAACTCAAGTTATGTCTATAGTTCGTGTCCCACTGTTCATCAAATTGGGCCCGTACGTTTGCAGCAAATCCGGCAAGACTTAGAACCGAGGCAACCGTCTTGGACCTTGGTTGTGGCAACGCATATACATACGACATCAGATGGGACTAAGTCTTGTTTGAGGTTGAGTGTGAGTGTCGCAGCTTAAGATCAGGTGGCGTGCATGCTCGTGTGTCATTTTATAGGTAGATACTTACGTATGTAGTGCGATGTATGAAAAATAAAAAAGATAATTCATAAAGATATTCATACAACCATCATAATTTTAAATTACATGCCCGAACTATTAGATTTTACTCTAAATTTACCTAACATTTGTTTTTTCTTCAAGGTCTCAGCAGTTGCTCATGAGATGATACTGGCGCTGTCATTTGGGTTCTTCTATCCAATACTCTTGACAGAATTTGGGGTATTAGGACTTCTATTGTTGCCCCTTACTGCTACTAGTGGTCGCCGCTTCCCAAATGCCTTCAATCTTTTTATGTGGCTGGCATTCTTTTTAGGGAATGGTTTGTTGAATATAAATACCTATAATAATCTTAAGTATCCATTACATTTAAAATGTAAGGCATAGATAAAATCCTAATGTATTTAAACAATGGCTTCGTAATGTATATGCCGCAAAACCAGATCTGTAAAAAAGTGATAAAACTAAACAAACACTCATATTTAAAGTATATACTTTGTATATACATAGTCATATAAATTTAGTTCGAATAGGTATCATCACCAACCTATATATACGCCACCCGCTATACAGCAATTCTTGTGTTTCTACATGTTTTACTACAAGCAAGACGACTATTTTAGCCCTCAGGAGTAACGACTTTAGATGACGTTTAATTTCACTGCTCTTCTAACATAAAAAGATTATATCCCGCCATAACCTCATAGGTTATCATATGTAGATGTAAATGGAATAACTAAGATAACTATATTTATTTATTGAAAAGGTCGTACACATTTATAAAGAGAAAGCAGACATCTATAAATTACTTGATATAAAGTAAATCGTTCAGTTCCAATGATACCAAGAACAATATCTTACTCAATTTAATATTATCATAACAGTAATGGTTTATATCAAATCGGTACATGCAGAGAAAATAAACAGACAACAATGATAAACACCAGGAACAATCTCATTTACGTATTGCGTGTATTTCGCCTTGTATTAATTTATAACAATATTTGTTACTGTAATCTACCTAAACATATGAGTAATAGGATAAAACCCAACGTTGAATACCTACACGTGATATAGATAGGTTCGTGCGCATGATTAATCATATCTATTTCATATCTTTAGATTTTTGTTTTAATTAAATACGGCGTACGTGTCATAAGTATCCATTTCCACAATGAACGTAATAAGCCGACGACGTTCCTATAAATTGAATAGCGTAATCATTGAGCATATATAAGAAACAGGCACAGCTTTGTAGTATGAGTTTAGCCTTCTTAGAAGACGGAGGACAAAGGTTCTGGACCCGAATTCGTGTTTTTTTTAAGAAATGAGGTTCTCAAAGATATGTAAAGTCTATCCATCAACACTTGGCGCCCAACCGTGGAACAGGAATGCAGCGACTACTTACGCCCTGTAATTCGCTTGCGTTTCTCAAAAAAAAGGATGCTCATGTGTACTTGCTTACTCTATTCTGGCCTAGTGACAAGATTGTTAATATTTCAATATATGTTACATAATACTTTTATTGCATTTCAGGACTTCTATGGAGTTTATACGCAATGGAATACTTCGCTCGAAAAAATTGTCCACCTTCGGAAAACGACAGCTTTTTCGTACCAAAATCTTGGTCTTGCCCAAAAATTGTTCTTAAACCAAACTGGACTTTTGATAACCCTTTCAATGTATTTTACTAAAGTAAAAAATATACTTAACATTGTTTTAATACTGTAAACTTCCCTTGGTTGATAGTGACTAAGACCAAGACTAAACCAAGACTAAAACCAAGAGATAAGAGTGATAGAAATCCGAAAATGAAATTATTGATCTATTCATAATGATTGCAAAAAATTTTGAGTTTAATAGGTACCTAATTTTTATAGGACGGGATAAAAAATACTTCTAAGAAATTATATTATAAATTTATTTTCATAGCAAAAAATAATACACTTAACATATATGGGAACAAATTTTGACAAAATTATCTAACCTACACATTTTCACCACTATCACCAACGCCAAGATCGCAAGAACTGCTACAGTCGTAGAACTGAAGTTCCAAAAATTATATATAGCAGTTAAGTTTTAAGATTAAGTAGCGCCTAGTGGAAACTTACCAATACCTTTAATATCGTTAAGCAGTCACTATTATATTATATTGAAATCAATCATTTTCGCCACCCAGACCCTTCAAGTAGCTCAAAAAACAGACTATATTCCGTCAAGCGTCGAATTCTCTTAGGTTAGATATTTTTGACATAACTCGTACATAATAACACTATTACTTTGAATATATCTATGGCCACATACTACCAACCTACATAGCACATGAAAAATATATAAAATACAAAAATTTAATAACACTAAGGGGTAAAAGTGATATATAAAAATTGTAACACTTAGCAAGTACCATAGTTTATAGAAATTAAAATCAAACTAAAATTCAAAAATATAGAAAGGAATGTGATTGCCCGAATAAATCCCAAGTATCCTGTAAAGTCAAAACGATTACACATACCTATATAAAATAATAACAAAAGCATTTGAAACATTATAATACTTAACTAACATACAATATTATAATAATTTGAAAATTTATATAAGATAATTGTAATAGATCATAATTTCAAAAGTAACACAACACACCAGATAAACACTCTTCTATATAATTTCAATGTTCATATGCTGAACAGAATCTCCACATTGTTCACAGCCTTACTGACTAATCCTAAATGCTACAAAATTGACTTATCTACTTTTAGTGAATTAAACTGGACAAAAGCCTTTGGAAAGGATTGTAATCGATAATCTTTAACGTTAGTTTAATTTTTCTGTATGATGTAGCTTACTTGTTTATCACAAGCTCTTGTTAATTGATTCTGTGCGGATGGCACCACAGTTGTGCCAAGAATTGCTTTTGTGTGGTCCCATCCGCACGGAATCGGTTAAGTGTATTTAACAAATACTGAATGCCTGTGGATCTATGACAGGTGAAAGTAAAACTTACCTAACTATTTTAGATTATCGTTTACAGGGCTTCACTACCATCTTTTAAAACCATTATGTATCAAAATAGTCTTATTTTACGTAGTCTAAACATGTGTGACAAGGTTGGTTTTCCTAATCATTACCTGGTTTTAACACTGTTCCAACACTGGCAGTCATGTTAAATATTGAAAAGCACCTCTTATGTTGTCATTATATAAATTATTGGAGAGCTATTATGTAATATGTATTTCCAGTGTTTACAAATAGTTCCTATTTAATTGATACATTGTGATTCAGTGTGTACTTGTTACAAAATAATGAATATACCCAATCAATCCAGTAACAGTGAGGAATCATGATTCCTGTAATGGTTACAGTTAACCCTTTTAAGTACCATATTAGTTGAACACAAATTGACAATTTAATCAATAAAAGAGCACATAACATATGAAAATATGTTATCACCTTATAACATAACAAATATGCCTACCTATGTTATAACTCAACATATGTAGGAGTATTTGTTAAAATCAAAGAGTAAGATATTTCTACAATTTGATGGATATGGTGAATGGCGAATTTTAGAGAAGGTTAAAATGAGCTTACTGTAAGAAATATTGATAAAGCCATTCCTAATAAGAGAAAAACAAAATTTGTAATATATAAAATCATGTATAATATTACATCCATATGTTTTCCTCATTGTAATATTAAATTCATCAATATTAATCATGCAGATTGACAATATATACATTTAGCCTGCTTTAAAAGATGGCAGTAATTCCAAGTTTCTTATTAGATAAAAATGTTGTAATATAAAAATTCGTGTATAATATTCCATCCAAGTATATTCTGCTTTTAGTAAGAGTTCAATTGTACATACTAAACAGCAGGAGTGCGATCCAACTCTTTGAAGAGAGAACTTGACATCCTGTAAAAGTAAAAAAAGGCAGTTAGGAGACTGGTGATAACATTATATGTTTAAAACATTAATATACAGAGCAGTTATCGTAATACATTTCTATCATTGCACAACATCCATTAAAATATCAGTTTTTCCGTAAATATTTATTAGTCACAGTAACCAGATATATAGGTATGAAATCTTATCTGGTTTTCCTACATAATAATTGTGAACACAAATTATGCATTGAAGTAAAAAATTAATATAATGAATAATTTGTTGCATACTTACTTGCTTATCATATGTTTGTAAATGTAGTGCGGAATTATAGTGATATTCACAACAGATGGGCTTTCATCAATAACCTTAGATATGTCCTTATCTTTCATGCCCACAACATTTATGGTGTTAACCTCCAGTAGCTGGTGATCAGTGAGGAGTCCATTGCGGGCAGCTGAAGAATCCTTCACCAAACCAACAATATTTCCATCCTTGAATTGGAATCCAATATGCCCAACAGAATCTTTGTGAAGAGTAACGGTCCTCTCAAATGGCCTGGAAAGATAAAAGAGTCATGTTAAATTCTGTAACAAAATTATAAGTAAAGGAACTTTGTCTGGGGAGTTACTACCACCATCCTCATAGTCCACCGTGAAGCAAGTCATATGGTTTGCTTGAAGAGGTGCAGTTACTAGCTATATTTACATGCTATGTGACCATCATAGCCCTCAGGAATAGCAACAAATATCAAATATCCTGTTTGAGGTTATATGTGATCGTCCAAAGGTCACAGTTACCAATTATATTAAATGACCTTTATTTGTTTACTTCTCATATCAAAATTCACAAACTTTCTATGTAAAAGAAGTAACTTGTTGTCCAACTATTCTCAAATGACATCTCTAACCAAAACTAAACAAAACAGCAATAAATGATAAACATGTATTGGTAGTAGCTCAATAGATAACATTTTCTACACTTACAGTACTAACTTACAATTATGAAATATCTTTCTATTTTTTTCTACAAACAAGTCTACAAACTTCTAACACAGCAGAAATCTAAGTGCCTCACAATGACCATTGTATCGTGTAGTACATGAATTAATACAAGAAAACAATTCAAACTAATAAAATAGTCATCATCATTTCATCATCAACCCAGTGACACTCCCCTAATGGAAACAAGTTTCTCAGAATAAGAAAGATAGACCATAGCCAAATATGCTGGCCAAATACAGATTGATAGACACATACCATTGTGATCTCTATTGAGAACTCTCATGTAAACAGGTTTACACACAATTTTCCTTGACAAAATACAATAATTATTAATACCAAATATGCCCATAATTTTGAAGAATGAGACATATGCGCCAGTTATTCAAAGCCCACAGCGAGAGGTTATGAATATTATGAATGTTGATTTGGAGACATATCAACATTCATAATTTTATGGTAACGTAATTGCTATGTCTGGTATTTTGTAAGAGAAACTTTAATATATAAAACATTTACCTGTCACGGACAGCCATCACAATGCCATTAACAGGAGCTTTTTTCAGCAGAGCATGGCACTGATCCATAGTCATCCCGGCCAGAGCAACATTGTTAATCTCCAATATCTGATCTCCAAATCTAAGACCAGCAAGAGCGGCAGGGCTGCCAGCGCCAACATAGCACACAAATATCCCATTGTTTACTGAATGGAGTCTCAAACCACATTTGCCATCTCTGTCTTTACATAGCACCACTTGTCTTATGGCTTGAGTTACAGTGGATTTAGCCAAAGTTGTGGATTGTGCGGATAATGGTGCCACCAGACTTGTAACTGTACCAGGTTGAACCTAAAAAAAGATATCACATACATAAAACAATTTTGCACAAAATTGCATGTATTAACACACTTTATTGCATATTATAAAATAAAAGAGAAACAATTATAAGTATGTAATTTAACTAGTTTTTGTCACAAAACTAGATATAATTTATTGTTATTGGAGATGCACCAATGATTCAGATAAATATTCTGTTTGTCAACATATATACATAGACATTGTGTCCGCCCAGTTTTGTAGCACCAACGTAACATAGCACTTATGTTCATCCATAAGCCATACAGATTTGTATGAACACAACAGGTTTGTACAAGCCAAAAATGCATAATGCAAAGAAAAATGTAGCAGTTGAATTACCCAATGAAAATGTTCAATTTAAATTTAATTCCTTATATACATAACTATTTTCTGTAATAAAAACAAAATAAGCACCAACCGTTTGCACTTGATACTCAGGCATGTTGAGCGCAATTACATCAGATGATAGCTCGAGCCCCATATACTCCTGTAGTGCAGGGTACACATGGGCATGTGCTGCCGGAAGTGCTGGCTGCTGCGCCTGATACTGCGGAAACTGGTGTTGTTGTGGCTGATGGTAAGGAGGTGGAGCCTGATGTTGGGCCATTTGAGCCCGCACCATATTATCCACCTTCATATCCTCCAACGATGGGTATAGAGACATTTTACCAATCTTAAAAGAAGAATATATTTTTAGAGCACTCCAAACAACTTGAAATTATGTATTTACGCAGTACGTAATACAATCATAAAATACAACTGAAAATTAGGTACCGACATACAACATCTATATACCCTTTTGTGCGATAGTTTCCGATAAAGTTGCTAAGGGACTTGAAAGCTGACTACATTTATTATTTTACTTACCAACTCACTACCCGCAATATAATAGACGTCGAGAGAAATATAACAGCACAGTTATAATATTAAACGGCAACTCACAGTACTTGTTTGCAAAATATGAGTCAATAATGGAGAAACTATGAATGAGTCAATAATGTCAAATGGATCGGGGAAATGCCCAAGGCAAAACTAACAATGGCAGTGGCACAAAGATTAAAATTGTTGTCAATGTCAAATCAACAATTTGGTCACTAGTCAAATTAGCCAAGTACCGAGTAAGTTGAACTCGATTCCTTCAACAGTACTTGTGTACTCGAGTTCTTATCTCCTGAGACTCCAGATACACACAAAACTCAAGTAAAAAATATATATTGAATGGACTTGAATGCTGTTCTAATTCTTAATTTCTGCTTTATCAAATTTGCAATACATTTGCTAGCTATAATGCAAACTGTAAAATTAATCAAAACATAAAAATATATAATAAAAACTGGCCTAGTTCGATTAAACCATGTACTAAGGATCCCAAAGGTATCAAACTGAATAAAAGAAAATGTATTCGTAAAAGCATGACGCTTAAATCTATTATTATAAGAATCCCACAGTACTGGATCCTGACTTAGACGTAGCCATTTATTTTTATTCCTACCTATCTATTTTTAGAAGTGAAACACGTAAAAAAAAACTTGTATCTAATGAAGTAATCGAATATCAGACTTAGTCCAAATTGATTCTTAACTCGAGTTTTGACTCGATACTTTTGTAAACAAGCACTAAACCAATCAAAGAGGTACTAAAAATAGTAAAACTTACCAAAATCGATTATAACAATGAAAGCATTAAGTAGCTTTCTATTTTTTTTATTTAACAAGACAATAAAAATTATAATAAAATTTTTAACAAACCATATGTTCACAAATTACTCGTGTATTTATACACACATCATATATTCACCTATCTTTACTATTATTTACTAGAATGACTATTACTTGAGAATTATTATATGTAAACATTTTGTCAGATTTAGTAGAATTATTATTAAAAAATAAAAACATGACAATAGATTACGAAAATTGACAATGTCAAAAATGATGCCCAGCGACAGCTGATGAAGTGATGTGATTGAGTTTTTTATCTGTAATTATTTAATTAATGTATTAAAATGATAATTTAATTTGTTAATTATATTGTTAGACGTAATTTTGTATTTTTAGAGATAATAATTGTTATACTTTTGTTAATGAAAGGATTATTATGGAGCAACCAACTAATAAACAACGTACTCCAAGGTAAGAAGACTAGACATTATATGAATACAGAATATCCTTTTCAAATAGATATTAGTAATTTATAGCACAATATTTAAAACGTACCAATTGATAGTTATCTGAGCTTAAAAGTTGTATTTCAAAAATTATAATAATCATTATTCTAACCAAAATCGATACAGATACTTGGTATATATGTTATACATATTTATTTTGTATAATTTTATTTAGATTGCTCAACGCAAGTCTTTCAATAAAAAAAAACAATAGAATAGAAATTTTTATGGTAATAATGTAGTACACAAATGCAGACCAGCTGAAGTGGAATGGTCACTGCACATCTTAGACATCCACATCCAACTTTAGACATGACTGAACGCCTATCTGTTGTCATATGTAGATGTGTAGATATAATTCTATTCCTTCCTCTAATGGTTGCCATCACACTCCGCCAACTGAAACATGGGTTGTTTTGCAGAGGAGTATGGAAATGGCCATATAAACCATCCTATCAAACAAATGTTCTGTGACGTACGAAAGCCTGTTTTGTGTTTTCAGCAAATGTAGGGAATGGGAACGTCAAAGGCGTAACAAATTTAATGATGCTATATCGAAACTGGGGGAGATTGTTAAAGCAATCAATAAGACTAACAACAATTCAGGAGACGGTGACACTGATAATGTTCAATATCCCAAGATTGAAATCATTCAGAAAGCCATAATTTGTTTAACAAACTATGCCCAAGAGAAAACTCAGCTAAGTAAGTATTATTTTAATATAGATAGATTTTTTGCACACCATTACAGTAATAGCATTATTACATAATCTAGATATACAATTGCATGCAATGCATGATAAAATAGTATTACAAATGTGAATTAAGCTGAAAAACCATAGAAGAAAAAATAAACAGGCAACCACCACGTGTTTTAAAACTGATGAAAAACGTGATTGTATGTAGAAAGAACACTCACTACACATATGCTAACTGACTACAGCATTTTTAAACCATATTGTATTTAAATTTGAAGTTTGTGGTGAGATAAAAACATAAGGTAATCTAAGAAACTATTTTCAAGTAGTATGAATTGTAAATTGTGTATGGGACAGTAGTAATAGCTTGTAAAAATTATAAATAACTGACAATCTAATAACATATGAGAACAATTCATAAAATAAGGTAATGATAGACAACAAAATGAAAGATCTAAAAGTGTCTCGACAATTTAGAAGTAACAAATTTATATATTTCTATGCTGAGAATGCAAGATTCAATTTTGCACGAGAATACTCACAGCTTGCAGTTGTATCCCTATAGTTTTTTTTCTATTATCAGCCAAAATTGGACCATTATTCTTATAACTGCCACATAAGCAATACTACACTGCATGAAAATTTGAGGCATTTAAAAAATACTATACAACTGTAATTATGGGTGTGTTTTTTTCCCACTACCATAAATAATATAATATGATATTATATACATTTAATATGACTTATTACAGAAGCTGAGATACTGGCCCTGGAGGTTAAATTAGAAGCTATCAAGAAATCTGATAAAAAGGATGTCAGTATTCAAGTGTCCATTGTCAATAAAAAGAATCAGAGTGAGTACATAGTAAGACAACTTTATAACTATTAGTACCATTTCCACTGTAATGTTAATTTTTGTACTAATTTCATAAATTATTATGGAATGGCTAAATTAGCAATTACTTTGTTGCAGGTACTAAATACATGAAAATGTTAAAACTTCAAAAGTCAAAGCAAAAGACAAAAGAACTGCCAATCCCTGTAAAAAATAAAGCAATGGAATCCAAGACTGAGAAAACTGTTCTAATACCTTCCCAAGATAAATGCCTACCTAAGCTACCAAAACTGCTACCTTTGTCTAATAATACCAAAAAAGGTAAGTAAATTTAAAAAAAAACTATTTTAAATGGGATTTTTAAAATCTTCAGTAATATACTTTTTTACGCTAACTGAAAAGCCACAAAATTATATATATAACACATTGGTTTAACACAACACAATGTTAATAGTTTTTGTAAATTAACATAACTATGGACTATTTAGTTTTAATCGAAATGAAAGTAACCATTGACAATGAGTCCATAATAGTCAGTATTATGGTTCCAATCATTATTATTTTCTATTTGTTGTAAATTATCAATTCTCCCTTGTTTTGGATTAAGCAAAGGATATATTCATATATATTTTTTATGTTTAATGTATTATGTTCTTGACAATTTCAGGTCCAGAAAATACATTGGTGATGCTACCTGCCACACCATACATTTTCCCACAACGACCCCTCCTCTTTCCCACTGTACCACCAACAATTGTCTTAGTTGACACAAATTTACAACCACTTAACAAACCATCACCTATCCCAATTTTAAGCAGAAATAGCACGGACATTACAAAAACGACAATGGTTAATATTTTACCTATATCTGCATATTCAAGACCCTTATCGGCAACAAAATAAGAAGAACAACTCAAAACCTAAAAATAATAACAAAAAAGTAAAAAAAGTAAATCAAGAAGAAAAAGGAGACAAAGACCCTCTACCAATAAATAATGAAATTGCATGTAAAGAAAAATCAAAAGACGAATGTGTTAAAGCTAATATTGATAAACAAAATGATATAACGGAAAAAAGTAAACCAGAGTCAGTACCTGCTAAGCTTGTGGGCGAGACAAACCAAGATAACTCGATACCTTCAGAAAACAATGGTGTTGTTGTCATCGACCAACAATTAAAAACATCAGATAAAAATGTAGAAACCAAATGTAAAGAAAATAGTGTAGAATTTAAAATAGCTTCCTCGGTAAAAAGTATAGAACCAGTATTAGAAAAACTTCCTCCGCCTTCTCAGGAAAAGCCTGTGAATATTGAAAATAACTCTGTTAATACAATAAAATCAGAAAAGAATGTATTAAATAAAGAAGTATTAGTAGAACACAAAAGTAAAGATTCAAAATTGCCAAACATTTTAGAAGCTACAATATGTGAAAATGTTGATGGTGGGAATGCTAGGCTAGAATTGGCAGAAGAATTACTGGCGGCTTCACCTACTGCTGCTTTTCTCATGTCTTTCCCTCTAGTTAGCGGGAACCGAGCTGATAGCCCTGCAGATGAAACTCAAAATCCTTCACATACTAATGTGAAAGACAACAATTTGAGGCGAAATGAAGCAACTCCACACACAGTCCCATATTTTGAAAAACCTAATATACTCAGTAGCAAAGTAAAATCCCCAACAAAAACTTCCAATCCAATTATTGCCATAAATAAACCAGATCAACAAAAATATATAACGAATAATATTGGTACAAGTAAAGTAGCAGAAATAAAAACAAATAATTTAGCAGTTGTAACAAGTGCATCGAATGAAAATCCGTTTTTAAACTTACCCATGCCCTCCCTTATTTCAACAAGCTGCTCACTCACAGACTCTACTTTTGGCATGGAATTTGATTGTAACGTAAATAAAACTTCTGCCACCCAAACATCAAATTATGTAAATAGTAGTAATATTTTTTACAAAGGCGATCCATTTAATACAGTGAAAAATACCATTTACAGTACGAGTAGCATTTCGTCCGGTCACGATTTTAACAGTCTCGGGTTATATCCTTGTGCTATGGAGAAATATTCAACTAAAAGCAAAGCAGACTACGCTAATGTCGAAGATAATCTTATGAAAATCGGATCATCCAGATTAACTTACGATATTGATTTAGGCTGGTCTCATAAAAGTTTCGATTTTGTTAACTGTACAACTAATTCTAATACATTTAACAAAGACAACATATTGACCTCGGTGGCGACTACATACTCTACATCTTACAATCCTTTTAATCCAGATTTTCATGTACCACTAGTATCAAACACGAACAAAAAGGATCACGTTTCAAGCAAGCCTAGTACTTCTTTTCCCGAAGCAATCTCAAGTTTGTATTCCCAAACACCAAACTTATGGACCGATGATGTTCCTTTATATAATAATCCAAATATTTCCAAAAGTTATAGTACTAAGCAAAATTATCTGCCTGTAGTAGAGCAGGCTAATGTAAATATAAAGGCAAGTTTAACAAAACAATATGAGGTAAAACATACAACTGATAATAATTTAAGTGCTAACCCCAAAGCTTCAAGTACTACTGGACCACACCAGATGCCTGATACAAAGAAATCACCTAGCAAAATGCATATAAATTGGATGACATCAGAAATCAGACCAATGCAAAATAATTGCAATCAGTCACAAGCGGATGTCAAAAATACTCATAAACTATCACATTCCCAAGTATATCAAGTAACGAAAAAACAGGACCATAATGACAGTAACTATTTTCCTATTAATATGCACAATTATCCGTCGCAACCGAACCAAGAGGAGTTTCAAGTATGGCCCACGGCAAGACCGGCCGGCACCACGGAAATAAGCATAGACCCTCCACCTATTAACTTGCCAACGTTGGTGGGTGATTTAGCATTAGGGCCTCATGATAAAAAGAAAAATGAAATGATAGGACAGAGGCTTCCACATGCAGAATTGCCAAACTGTAGCAGTTTTCTCTCCGTTACTCAACTTATGAATAGATCTTCAGATAATATGACATCACGTTATTACGCGTCAAACCTCGATGCGCCAAAACCAATTCCTACCAAACAAAATGTTACTAATGTAAGCGATACAAACCGGAAAGCAATGTCATCACGTTTAGAGACAAACTTGCAGCCTAGTTATATTTTCAACGAGCCTAAACAACTGTCAAGCAGTTATGAAACCATGACACAGTTTTCGCAACCTAAAAATAAAGCAAATAAAACAGAGAAAAGTATAAAAAATCAAAAGAATAATTATTCAGCCGAAGCTTTAATTCGTGGGGGTACTTGTAGCCAAAAAACTGTTGATAACAGTAGTATGAAATTTTTAGCACCGTCCCAAAAATATAATGATTTTAATATAGCGCAAGATAGCAGTGTCGCTCAAGTTTCACATTTTCCACCAATAATAGATTATTCCGACAATAGTTATACTGGGCAACAATTTTCTGGGACAACGTTATATAATTCTACCACAAACACAATTTCCAATTCGTTTTATTCTAATTTTATGCCGGGAGGAACTAATCTTATGGCAGGAAATTATACAGGCGGGCCATTTTCAACCGAGTTTATGGATTATAATCAGGCAGCCGAATGTAATTACACGAACCATAAATACGAAGAACTAAAAATGAAGAATAACACTATATTCCACCAAGATAAATTACCCACGTCCTATAAAAGTACAAGAAGAGAATCAGCAAAACATAAATTAGAATGTTCCAAAAAGGAATCTACTAAAAAGTATCAAAGTAAAAGAGCTAAGCTTAGTAATGAGGGAGATGAGTGGAATGATAGCTCTCATCTTTTATGGCAGAATAAACCACCAACGAAACGCCACACAAATGTAATGTCCGAAGAAATACCTTTTCCTAATTATGTAGGAAATCAGATACCTACTCAATATCAAACAGATTTCTTTAACGGTCACCTAATGTCTTCAAATATGCAAAATATGGGCCATCATAACGTAGATCGTTCGTTAGCGAGCTTTCCTGTTACTTCTCGGGCTAATTTTAACCTGAGTACAATATTTCCGGAAATAACAATGGTGAGTTAAATCCAATGACTGCCAGTATTTAACATACACATTTAAACTTGGAGCCTTATTTGTTTTGGTTTTAAGAATATAGAAATACCTCTAAAATGTTAATTGTATTTTTTTTCAGAAGGTGCAATAAATTAACAGTTTTAAGATACTTGTATACGGCGGCATCACGTCTGTGATAATATTTATTGTGTTTTTTAAATAAGATTTACAGTTATGAAAATTTTAATGTTGATGTAATAAATTATCCATAACACTGAACTTTTATTTGATTTATCCGCCTCCTATGCAGATGGATGTAACAGGAGCAGTATTTTATATTTCATTTTTATGAATACGATTTCTAATCTACCAATGGATCGACGAAACGGTTAAATCCTAATTTAAGCGTTCCGCTACGGTACTCTCTACTGTCTATACACCAGACTCCAGAATCACAAGAGTAGAAGCTAATTCTACACCGCTTACACAAACAGAATAATAAAATAGTATTGTAGTATATACGCACGTAGCTTTTTGTGAAATTCCTACTTCTCAATAGGAATTCCTGAGATTCGAATCCTTCACAGAGATTTTTGACGTATGAGTATTAGAAATTAATTATTATCTGCTATATCTTTGAAAATAGGTATTGCCTCAGAGTCCTCAAAATGTTGATGTCTGAAAATGCGAACTTTGATAAACTATGGCTTAGCTCATCTCATAATTAGGATCTGTGCCCAGGGATCGGACAATAATGGGTTGAATATCGTGCCTCTCATGTCATCCTGAGTAAGTTAAAAGGCAAACCCAATTTAACAACAACCTTTAAGTTCACTACGGGCATTAACATTTTAATCGACTACAGTATCTAATGACGCATGTATAGGTAAGACATAGGTGTTTACCTTGACCGCACTTGCTTACCTATGGTATTCATTCATACAGATATTTATATGATAAAATTATTCAAATTATATCATTATAAACTTTAATACACAGCGGTAAATAATTAAAACATATGTACTTCAGTAACCTTTTGCTTACCGTTACATGGTGGGATTTATTTACTCATGTAACTTGTACTCAGTACTTAGTACTTGGACACAAAATAATAGTGTGATTAGGGTTCCATAAATATTATGTACGTCGTTCAGTTTCTTATTAAATATAGCTACAAAATACAAATAAACATAAAATGAACAATAAACAAATTAGCGTATGTAATACGGACTTACTGACTAGTGTGACCATCAATTCTCAGAAGTAATAATGCATTTACTTAGTATCTCAGATATATTTATTAGTTTTATTTAGGGTATACCTACATGGATATGTCTGGGCTAAAGCGAACATTCACATCAGCTGGCCTACACATTCGATAGTTACTCTTCTAACACAAAACATATCTTAATTTATGGACTGTTTAGACTTTTTTTTTATTGTGAAAGAGTAAGAAACGGGCATGCAGGCCACCTGATGGTAAGTGGTTACTGCAGCCCATGGAC